>PVJI01001791.1:6945-91597 GCA_004026765.1 Micronycteris hirsuta | reverse complement strand
GAACAGTGAAACAGCAGAAACAGAAATCAGGAAAAAAATCCCATTTGATATAGCAACAAAAAAAATAAAATACCTGGGAATAAACCTAATGAAGGAGGAAAAATACCTGTACTCAGAAAACTACACAATACTGAAGAGAGAAATCATGGAAGACACAAACAAATGGAAATATATACCATGCTCATGGATTGGAAGAATCAACATCATCAAAATGTCCATACTCCCCAAAGCAATTTATAGATTCAATGCAATCCCTATCAAAGTACCAATGGCATATTTCACGGAGATAGAACAAACACTTCAAAAACTTATATGGTACTATAAACGACCCGGAATATCAGCTGCAATTTTGAGAAAGTAGAGCAAAGCAGGAGGGATCACAATTCCTGATATCAAACTATATTACAAGGCAACTGTAATCAAAACAGGTTGGTACTGGCATAAAAACAGACAGATAGACCAATGGAACAGAATAGAGAGCCCAGAAATAAACCCAAGTCTCTACGGGCAATTAATCTTCGACAAAGGGGGCAGAAGCATAAAATGGAATAAAAATACCCTCTTCAACAAATGGTGTTGGGAAATCTGGATGGCTACCTGCAAAAAAATGAAACTCGAGTACCAACTTACACCATACACAAAAATAAATTCAAGGTGGATAAAAGACTTAAATGTAACTCGTGACACCATAAAAGTTCTAGAGGAAAACATCGGTAGGAAAATCTCAGACATTCCACGCAGCAACATCTTCAATGATATGTCCCCTAGAGCTAGGGACATAAAGGATAAACAAATGGGACCTTATCAAAATAAAGAGCTTCTGTGGGGCTAAAGAAAATAGTATTAAAATAAAAAGAGAACCAACCGTATGGGAAAACATATTTGCCAATGATACCTCAGACAAGGGTCTGATCTCCAAAATATATAAAGAACTCATACGACTCCACCCCAGGAAGACAAAAAACCCAATTAAAAAATGGGCAAAAGACAAGAACAGACACTTCTCAAAAAAGGACATACAGAGGGCCCAGAGTCCTATGAAAAGATGCTCAACATCATTAACCATCAGAGAGATGCAAATTAAAACCACAATGAGATACCACCTCACACCAGTCAGAATGGCCATCATCAACAAAGCAACAGATAACTGTTGGAGGGGATGTGGAGAAAAGGGAACCCTACTGAACTGTTGGTGGGAATGCAGACTGGTGCAGCCACTGTGGAAAACAGTATGGAACTTCCTCAGAAAAACGAAAATGGAACTGCCTTTCGACCCAGCAATTCCACTACTGGGATTATACCCTAAGAATCCTGAAAAACCAATTCAAAAGAACCTTTGCACTCCAATGTTCATAGCAGCACAATTCACAATAGCCAAGTGCTGGAAACAACCTAAGTGCCCATCTACAAATGAATGGATCAAGAAACTATGGCACATTTACACAATGGAATTCTACGCAGCAGAGAGGAAGAAGGAGCTTATACCCTTTGCAACAGCATGGATGGAACTGGAGAGCATTATGTTAAGTGAAGTAAGCCAGGCAGTGAGGGACAAATACCATATGATCTCACCTTTAACTGGATCATAATCAACAAAAGCAGAAAGCAAGCAAAACATAACCAGAGACATTGAAATTAAGAACAATCTAACAATAGCCCTGTGGGGGAGCGGGGAGGGGACAATGGGGAGAAGGGTTTTTTAGGAATCACTGTAGAGGACACGTGGACAGAACTAAGGGGGAGGAGGGAGGCTGGGGGGAAGGGTGGGTTGGAGGAGAAGGGAGGAGGGGAGGGGAGAGGATGCAAATAACTGTAATTGAACAACAATAAAGTAATTATTTTAAAAAATAAAATAAATAAAATTCTGATCTCTAGTCTTCGGCCTTTCTAAAAGTCTAAAACAAAACAAAGAGCATAAGCTCAACTACTCCCCAAATTTCTATCTTTAGGGACCCCATCAATTTTGTTCATGACCTGTCACATATTCTCATCCTTTCACAAAAACTACTGTATATATTAAGGTTGGAGAAAAATGGAACAGTGCCATATATCCATTTTGTATCAAAAGGCAGTATTTCCCCCCTAAATTAAAAATAGGTGGGGTTGTACTTTGGAGAAGGGATATTGTTCCTGGTTTGTAATCAAGACCTCACTGCTGGGAGAACAGGACTCAGCTCAACTTCTCCTGACCTGCAAGTCAAGTCGCAGAACGCAGGGATAAAAAGAGAGGCAAAAACTCAAAAACAAGGTAGAGGAAAAAGAAATACTGAAAGACCTCTGTGTGTCACTAGAATTAAAAATAAATATTATTGTTACTCTCACTCATAAACTTGAATTTGATCCCCAAGTATTCCTGCAGTGCATGCTATGTAGCAACTGCTGTGAAAACACACACCCCGGGCTCAACTTCTCAGCGACACTTACCGAGGGATCACACGAGCAGCCGAGGTTCTCTCGGGGGGTCCTCGTGAAAGGGCACTGTACTAGAGGCTGGGCGTCTTTGGGGTGCTTCGGGGTGTAAATGGGATTCTTTAGAAGGTGGTTAAGACTTCCATGAGTTCCGTTATTAGGAGCAGGTGTCAAATTCAGTAAATCTGCATAATTCCAAGAGTAGTCAAGATTTACTTAAAAGTTTCAAAATCAACTAAATAGTAAACTCATACTATAATTCTTATTTTTCAAAACCAAATCTATATGAGTCCTTAACTCTTTTGGGTTTTGAGTATTTATAACTATGCTATTCTTAATGGAAATACTGACATATATGCTTTACTTCTCTATAAAAATTTCTGAATTTTAATGTGTATAATAACTATAGTTAGATGTTGAATGCTTACTATATAACTATCACTGTGCTGATATGTTTTTCTTAATTCTTCAAATAATTTAATACATTATTGCCAATATTTAGTAGATGAGTAATCACAGCACTTTGCTCAAGGTCTGAAAACTACTAACATAACAGACCTGGGATATAAAACTAGCTTTATCCACACTGAAGATTCATGCTCTTAATAATAATAATAATAATAGCAAAGACATATAGTAAAGCATTTACTCTATGCCAGGCCCTGTGTTAACTGCTTTAGGATCTATAAACTCATTTATGTATATCAGCTCCTGTTAAAAGAATTATCCTTAGAACACATTTAAGGTTTGCAAATGCCCAGTATTATTATCAGAAAAAGGAAGTGATATTTAAGATGTAATACCCTACCCATAAAGTACTAATTAAGAAGGTACAGAGTAAACCAAGAATGGGTAGCCTTCATTTTTACAAACTTGACATTGCCATCTAGTAATGCTACCAGAAGTTCCACCTGTTTTGTCTGCCTTTCAGAGCCCCCAAACTCTTTTCTCTGGCTTCCACCACTGATCGGATTCAATGGTCATATGATTAAGCCCTGGGCCTGTCAAAGTACTAGGCATTGGGGATGTACACACCTCTTCACTCTGGGTGTTGTACTTTACCAGTGAGCAGCCTAGTGGAAGAATCAGATAAGTAATCAGATGGAACGTTCGGCACATTTTTTCAATGACTCTGGTTCAGGAAGAAAAAAGGTGAAAATGTGAGCGTCTGTCTTGCCTCATCATCATCTCCACGAGGTACCCATCAAGTGACCTATTTTTGATCATCCTATTCCAGCTGTTTCCAGAAGGGGTGAAAACTCCCTACTCACACTTACCACACATTAAGTTATAGACTTCGATATTTTCAAAGGAATCAACTTCAATGCCGTGCTTGAATCCAGGTCCATAACCAATAAACAGGGCCTAGATTGACCAGAAAAGTAGCAGTTTATAATTCCTGTTATGTATGTAGTTGGCCAAATATGAAGCATAGCACAGGGAATATAGTCAATAATACTGTAATAACTATGTATGGTGCCACGTGCCAATAACGAGCCTTATTGGGGAATCACTTCATAAGTTATATTAATGTCTAAGTGCTGTGCTATACACCTGAAACTAACTAATATTGAATGTCAACTATAATTGGAAAAAAAATAAAAATTTTTAAAGTTGCTTTTTATCTTCTACATTGTACATATATAAACTGGTTATGTTAAGAGGAAAAATACTATGCCCAGCAAAATTTGTGGAATTTTTTTTAACCTCTGTTGTATAAATAATCTAAGGACATCTGGGATATTTCTCTTAGCTTTACTATAATTCCTGACTTGACATTCAGAACAGAATTACAATGAAATTTATTTTCATCTATGAATAAGAATATAAACTTCACCCTGCCCACCTCACACAGTGTTGCAAGGATCAAACTAGATAATTATTGTGAGTATATTTAATTTTCTTTTAGCCCTGGCTAGTGTGGCCCAGTGGATCGAGCACTGGCCTGCAAACCAAAACATCACTGGTTCAATTCCCAGTCAGGGCACATGCCTGGGTTATGGGCCAGGTCCCTGGTTGAGGGTGTGTGAGAGGCAACCACACACTGATGTTTCTCTCTCTCTCTTTCTCCCTCCCTTCCCCTCTCTCCAAAAATAAATAAACATATATTTTTTAAGTTTTAAAAGCAAGGTAAATTTAAGGTATTATCTATTTAGAACATAACTATAGTATCTTTTTAAATATTAACAAATTGTCTTTCATTTACTGTGGAATAATATAATTCTTAGTGGAGCACAGTATATACAAAAGAATTATTGGAAATTTAGTAGGAGGTACACGTCACATGTTCATGAAATATGAATACAAATTTTAACAGAATTGTATTATTTTAACTAATGCCCAAAAGAAAACAGCTATATGAAAGTATATGTTTCATTACTCCTTATTCAAGACATATAATGGCTTCTTTTAAGTGTGAAAGTTTACATATCAGTTTTTTTTTCAGATAGAGCTATTATTTTTTAAAACTATAATAGGTTTACTCACTTGCATACTTGAAAATATGTTGTCAGAACCATGAAATCCACTTCCACAATATTTCCTTTCTGAAGGATTCCTAATTTTTACATAATATAAATTAATGAAAAGTCCATTCATAAAGTAATACAGGTAACCATGTGTTATTTTCATTAATAAAGAATAGGTAACTGTTGTTAAACAAATCAAGAAAAGGTGAATAAAATCACCTGTCTTTGAAAAGTATTAAGAAGCCAACTTTCTTTTTTGTTTTGTAGATGAATCAACTATAAACAACATGGTATAGAGGGGAAAAAAAAAACCAAAACACTACCACTGAGACAGAACTAATTTTGAACTTCAATTGTGATAGTAATTAGCTTTGACTTTAGAAATTTACTTCTCTTTTCTTGGTTTCAATTTTGTCATGTTGGGTTGTTTGAAAAATTTAAATGGTTTAACCTTAAGAAAAGCTTGAAACATAGTAGATGTTCCCTAAATATTAGTTTTCCCATGCAGGTAAGAACAATCCTCTCATATTTCTAAGCACCAAAAACACAGCTCTCTAATAAAGTAGAGGCAGTACAAATCTGTTGACTGAATTCTGGTTCACTGCTTAGGTTTTGCTTGACAGAGCTATCCATCGTCCCTGGCCTCCTGGTAACCATCACGAGAATTAAAGATCAAGTTTTGAGATGTTAACCATATCAATTATCCAAATAATTTGCTGAACACTCCACTCAACTGAAGAATGTTGATGGATTAGTATAACAAAATTTTAAAAACTATTAAAATGATGAAGGTAATTGGACATTATAAAGAGCTTTTGCCAATTATTTGCTGGAGTTTCATGATATTATTATGCAAAACTGAAATGTGCAGAAGAGATACAGTGGCAAGTGGTAGCATAAATCTGGAGCATAAGAAATAATCCCTGTGGATGTGAGTGGATGGAGCAGCAGTTCTTAGCTGTGGGTGATCCCCCCACCCACTGCCAGGGGATTTCTGGCAATGTCTGGCGACATTTTGGTTGTTACAACTATAGAAAGGGTACTTTTTCATCTAGTGAGTAGAAGCCAGGAATGCTGTCAAACATCCCACAATACACAAGGCAGCTCCCACAATGAAGAATTATCTGACACAAAATGTCGAGAGGCCGAGGCTGAGAAGACCCAGGACAGATTATAGGGAATCATATTTGTGCAGTTTCCATATAACAACATCGTTGGAGAGGACTCAAAGGTTACCTTGAACTACTCATCAGTCAACCTGGGAGGTTGTCAGAACTTACAATGCAAGTTGCCACTGAGCGTCCAAATAGAATGTCAAGGGCTCAATCCTATCACTTTTAGCGAAATGCAATCGTTTGGGCAAGAACTGTTTTAGGTAAGGTTTGAAGTGCTGGTTTGGCTCCCGGCACTGAAATTGTAGGAGGCAAAGAAAAAACATTACTTGCATATTTTCTTAAGTGCAAACTTTTTTTGAAAGTGCATTGTAACTCCATACGAATTTTTTTTTCTCACAAACACTTTACCAGCATGCCCAATAAATCACACATGGAAAAACACCCGAGTTCTTACTACTAATATAATGTACAAGCTGAAAACTCCCAGCCATTGAATACTCTTGTTTTTACATGAAGTCATAATCACTGCACAGCTATCCCAGGATGCTTAGAGTGTGTCGTGAGATTATATTTGAGGTACTACTGATGATATTATTTTCAAACACTTGTGCAACTACAATTGTAAGAATTTTCTCCAAAAGTGAAAATTTTCTATCAAGTAAAAAAAAAAAAAAAAAAAAAAATAGTACAGATAGCTCCGCACTAGGACAAAGGCTTATTTAAAAAATTGGTATTAAAAAAGACTGGTAAAAAATATATTGTGGTGTTAACAGTGTTTAGGGTGGAACAGTTATAGGGTGTTTTCCTTCTGCTTTCAATAATTTCTTGTACTGCCACATACATTTAACAATGTCAATAAAATTCTTAAAAACTTTCAAAGCCACATCATTGGCACAGGTCCTTAAAGTTCTTTAAAAACTACAGGGTATTTAAATGTTGGCCCAGATATTCGAAAATTCTAATCCTATGATGCCAAGAACAAACACTGAGCGTTTGCTAAATATACAAGTGTATTATACAAAACCAGCAGTTACTAGATCATAGGAAAACAAAGATACTCACAGAAAGATTTCTGGCAATGCCTTCGTAATTAACTGAATGAGATAAAGATAAAAAATAATAGTTGATGGTATGCTAGAATTAGATATAAAAATAAGACAAAAACATAAACTGTCAGACTCAAACCCTATATTTAAACACCAAAGCATGTTTCAAACAGCTCATATAAGTCATTATATATATTAGCCACTGACAGGAATAAGACAGGTATTTAGGAACCCCCATCCCATGTCTGTGAAACAATATCATATTGTTCAATGAAAAGGCAAGTTACAGAGCATCCACCTATCCATCCGTCTGTCCATCCATTTGTCCCCACCTGACCATCTATCCAGCGATCTGTATATCCATCTACTCATCCTTTCAGCCGTCCATCCATCTGCTCATGCATCCAAATACTCATATATCCATGTATCTAGAGCCAGTATGATTTCATTGTGTAAAAATAAAAATGAATGTGTTTTATTTACACACAGAAAACATCTGAGGGGACACATTCCAAACTTAACAGTGCTCATCTCTAAAGAGGGAAACGGAGTTGTGAATTAGGGGAGTTTAGGGTGGGAAACTGCTACTTTGTACTTTACATACTTTCATACTCACTGATAATTCCAGAATTTCAAAATAAGAGGGATACAGGGGAACGCAGAAGAGAGGACAAGTAGAGTGGTTTGGAACTGCATTTGCACAGCAAGCCGAGAGTTACCTTCTTTGTGCACCTTGTTTCAGACTTCACAGAAGTTTGAGAAATGATCCATATAAAAGAACACATACTGTGTGTGTGTGTGTGTGTGTGTGTGTGTGTGTGTGTGTGTGTGTGTGTGTGTAGATAAGTAGATATAGATATAGATTTTGCTTTAATCTGAGAAACGTGGAGGCCTAACTGAGCTAGGGTATGGCGGAGCTCAGCCATCCCCTCCTAAACATTTTTGGGCCCTGCCATTGCCTCTATAGTTGTTATAAGAGGTTTAATAAGTATTGTGTATTAACTTTCAGGTATTTAAAAAAATACCGTATTTTGCCATGTATAATACACAATTTTTCGCCCAAATTTTTGAGGGGAAAATAAGGATGAGCTTTATACATGGGTAGTACTAATTCCATGTCTATATAAATGATTTTAATTCTTTTATTTATGCTTATATGGTAAAAGTGTAACTCTAGAAAGAAATAATGATATCCATATGCAAAATACAATATTACCAAAAACAAGTATCTAAATATAAATATATAAATAATTGAATTTAAAAAATTAAACCAAAATATTCTTTTCCCGGAAGTTTGGGCCAAAAATGTGGGTACACATTATATACAGGAGTGCATTATATACAGAAAAATATGGTACTAATTAAAAGTTGTCATGCAGATAGAGTTTGTGCTTTCAGTTACTATGTTAATATGTTTGTATAACCATTTCCCTGCAGCAAAATCTATTTTTTCTTCAAGAATATTCAACAGTAGCTTCTATTCAACAGAAACACATAGCACTGTGGTGCCCAAACCTTATCCAATTTTGGTATCTGTCAGGAAAGCTTTGTCTCCTTCTATTCTAAAAGTTAATTTGTAACAAAAAGATAAACAAAGTTGCCCTAAGTATCTGAAAGTTACCAAGAATGGTGGTCAAAAAGAGGGGTATACATACAAATTCTTAAAGATTATCTTTTAACTTTAGAAAAATTGATAATCTTACTATTATGAATTTTCCTATCTATAATAGTAAGACTTTATGACTTGTACAAACAAACAAAAAATAGGGGTACAACAGAGGTGCAAACAAATATGAAATAGGCTTGACTTGCAAATAAAGATTTTAAAATATTTCTTGGCAGTCCTGGAGGTCAAGAGAGAATACAAAATTTCTTCTTCTCTGTTTACAAAATACATTCTTACTGCTTTTTGAAATGGTTTAAGGAACCCATTTTTGAGGACAGAAATCAGTTGCTTATGGAATTAATCATCTCTGCCAGCATTCCTCCTCATAATAGAATATTATTCTATAACCTTGGTAAGTTATTTTAATGTAATAATATTAACTAAAGTTGAATAAATGTAGCTGAACTTTTAAGGTTTTTTTGTACAAGTAAAACCTAATATAAGAAAAACACACAATACAACAAAAAGTTGTGCTAGCTCATTGAATGATATTCTTAGCCATGAATACCATATAGATAAAGGGTTAGACGTGTTCTCACATCCAGTCCCTTTGGGTGCAGAAGATCTGCACGGGAGATATTTATTCATGAAAAGGAAATGAACTTTAATTGCTTCCCTTTAGTTTAGATACACAATGATTTAGAGGAATATACTCTACATAGAATCCTATGCAGTTAGCCCAGAGCTATACTTACACGAATAGTATTTATCTGGGACATCAGTGGGTCTCAGTCGAGCTGCTGGTCCATACACAACTTTAATATTTTTAACGTCCCCCAGATATTTATTCAGGTACACATATTTCTTACAGCTGCCTTGTTCCATGCCTAGGTTAAAAATAAATCCCAAACATGTTGCAACTTTAATAAAAAATTTAACATGTAGAACAAAATTTCTTTCACTTCCAGAATTTAATTCAATAAACGGGCGTATGCTAGTTAAATACCAACAGGTAAGACACAGAATTTCAGCTGCATCTACCACTTCACTTTTTTTTTAATTTTTTCTTTTTCTCTTACCCAAAATTAGTTTACTGTTTCTCCTCATTTATGTATTATAATATCTTTATGCAAGTGAGGAGGAATATCACATTTCTAGACTAAATATGAAAGCCTCGTGATTTTCCCAAAATCACCTAGGATATTCACTGGGAGTATAAAATTCTTATTCTCATTGCAGGACTAGAGTTTCTGCAGGATATGACTTTTAGAACTGTTTCTAGAAATAAATTTCAGTAATTATTTCTGAAACTATGAACAACAACAAGAAAAAAAACCAAACAGTAAAAAGAACTTGTTTTCTATTTTCTTGTATACACAACACATCTACAGTCCCAAGGCTATATATAAAGAAGCATGTGTTATAAAGATCACAGCAAAAGTGAAATTAAAATATTGCCAAAATTAATATATATTGCCTAAGTCAGCCTTATCATGCTAAAAAATATATAGAAAAGGTACGGAATAATCTGTTCAAATTAAATCTAAAATTTTTAGACCAGATTTATGAAAATTTAGTAATAAATAAAAACTTTTTAACTATCCAAATTCCTGGTGTAAGCCTTTTCCAAATCAGGAGATGGTACATTTTGATTGATAGACTCTTAGATTTCTATGAATTGTTTCATTTGTACTTTATATTTAATAAATTTTCCTAAAGACTTTCCACAAGAAACTATGTTTTTTAAAAAAAAAAAATCAACTATAACAATCAGAGGAAATAAAGAAGCAATAATTAATTGACTGAGTAAATTTGAGTGGGGTGGGGCAACATTTAACTTGACAGGTAAAAGATGCAAATTCAGGTTACCATGATCCGAAATGAGGATGAGGTTCAGGCATCGATGCAAATTCAGCTCTTTTAGACCATCCATCAGCATGCCAACCATGTTGTCAACCCTCTGCAATGCTTTGATGACCTATGAAAGAGAACCAATCGTATTGATGTATTCCACAGAAATGGCTATTCCTATATAAAGCTATCTCTGTGGAAGGAAGGAAGGAATGAGGGAAGGAAGAGAGGAAGAGAAAGAAGAAAGAAAGAAAGAAAGAAAGAAAGAAAGAAAGAAAGAAAGAAAGAAAGAAAGAAAGAAAGAAAGAAAGAAAGAAAGAAAGGAAAGAGAGAGAGAGAGAGAAAGAAAGAAAGAAAGAAAGAAAGAAAGAAAGAAAGAAAAAAAGAAAGAAAGAAAGAGAAAGAAAGAAAGAAAGAGAAAGAAAGAAAAAGAGAATGAGAAAGAGAGGGAGGGAGGGAAAGGGAGAGAGAAAGGGGGGAAGGAAAGAAAAGAAAGAAGGGAAGGAAAAGGGAAGGGAAAGGAAAGGAAAGGAAAGGAAAGAAAGGAGTTCAGTGGATGCAAATACTATGATGAACTGATTCACATTAGCCTGAGACAAGTTGGGTGACACAGAACTGGCATGAAGTAACTGCTGACCATTAACAGTGGAAGGGTCCAAAATCCACATGTGCTTAATCGTAAGTCTTGGAAATGGCACTAGCTGAACTGATTAGCTCTCCCTCCGAGTTCAGAATGTTACTCCTTAACCAGACTCAATTTAGGTCAAAGTGATACTAACCCAAATTCATAGTTTTGGCCAAAAACAAATGTATCTTAATTATTACTTGATTTTCTACAATCAATTTCTCCTTTTTTCTTTCTGATTATTTAAATATTTACTGCATAAATGCAGTTTGCTAATTTTCAAAAATGTTAAAATTATTCATGAAATGCTTCTATGTACTTAATATTTAAAATAAGAACTCCTAGGAATACAATCTATTATTTCCTTATAAACTACATGTATTTTGCATATGAATATCACAAGAACAGGCTAATGGTTTTGGCAAACTGCTTTTAGCGTTTCTCTTTTCCTCTCTTTTTACAAAACCGCCTGAGGAAAACTTTTATGCAGTTTTGTGTGTGTGTTCTATAATGTTTGAAATCAGTCTAATCTTTATTTATAGTGAGTATATTTTACTGTTTTTTGAAACAAGCTCTTACAATACACTCTTTCATTCACTCGAAGTTATCCAAGCAACGTGAATTGGAATTTTCAAGTATTAAGATGAAATATGTTTTGATGTGGCAGTAATAGTTGAGTTAAAAGAGAGTTTACAAGTTGATGAAGATGACTCAAAAGCAGTGGGCTCAACCTCAAATAAAGATGAATTAGAAAAGCAGGTAACTTGCAAAATCTTCAGTGAATTGGAAAATGCAACACTGATTTCAAAACTTTTATGATCTGCAATTACAAAATAATCCTTAGACTTCCTCATAGCCAAACTGACCTAGACACGGGTCTTAGGAGTCAGTTGACTAGTGAAAATTACACTAGCATCTGGCCAAACATTCAAACCAGAACAAGAGCTACAAGAAACTGTTCCCTTTGACCAATTATGACACGGCCACGTTGTTGCCCACACATCTTCCTTATCCCAGCCCCAAGAAGGAACATTTATGCTTAGTTCAGGAACGGGATCACAGCAAGAGCGCACGGGATTAACTAACTACACTGGAGCTGCTAGAGATGAATTTTGCTGGAAAGAATACAAAGGGTAAATACGACCTAATGAAGGTCACCTTCCCTCTCTCCTAGCTTTCTTTTATTTGATGAGAAGGCACCCGACAGGAAGCTACTCTCTCTAACAGGGCCAATCTAGGGTAGACCCAGGGGAAGGGAAACGAGAGGAAGATGGTTTAGGCAGCTGCTTTACATTCAAGTGAGAAAAATGAGCATGCCTTTTCTCTCTTCCTCCTGCTGCTGCTGAAGTAAGCATTTAGAGCACACAACACCCTCAAACCCAGGGCCCACAACAACAGGGCAGGCCCGGCCTCGGGAACCCTACACTAAAGAGTCCCTGCGGCATACAGACTCTCCGTTCTGGGCTACCTGGGCAGAACTGATGAGAATTTGGGAGTGAAACTCTAATTATTAAGAAAGTATGTGTTTATTTCTTAGAATCATAGAGGAGAAAGATAATTAGACAAAAATTATGAGATTAGGGATCCCAGCAATATACTTCTCTTTCAGCCCTGGCTGGTGTAGCTCAGTGGATTGAGCGCGGGCTGGGAACCAAAGGGTCCCAGTTCAATTCCTAGTCAGGGCACATGCCTGGGTTGCAGGCCAGGTCCCCAGTGGGAGCCATGTGAGAGGCAACCATACATTGCTGTTTCTCCCTCTCTTTCTCCCTCCCTTCTCCTCTCTCTAAAAAATAAATAAAATCTTTAAAAAAATTAAAAAATAAAAAAAAACATTTAAAAAATATATAGTTCTTGCCCTGGCTGGTGTAGCTCAGTGGATTGAGCGCGGGCTGGGAACCAGAGGGTCCCGGTTCGATTCCCTGTCAGGGCACATGCCTGGGTTGCGGGCCAGGTCCCCATGAGGGCCATGTGAGAGGCAACTATACATTGCTGTTTCTCTCCCTCTCTGTCTCCCTCCCTTCCCCTCTCTCTAAAAATAATAAAAATAAAATCTTTAAAAAAAAAAATTTAAAAAATATATAGTTCTCTTTCAACATGACCAACAATATTCACAGGTCCTTACTTACTGTTTCTCTTCATACCGTAAGTCACAGATAAAACATAAATCATAAGGAAAGTCAACTGAGAGGCATTAGGAAAGGAGTTCATATCATTTGCTGCTCAAATGTTTGCTGTGCTCCATGGTACAAAATGGCATGGCCACACAGAATGGAAGGAGTATCTGAGGTTTTAGAGCACTGTACCAATTACAAACTAGCCAGGACTGGGCTCAGTTCCTAAAAGGGTGTCAGGTCAAATAGGCTGTTACACTGAGAGCCTTAGACCACGAGCAGGTTCTCTAGCCCTCGTTTCCTAGTAACCACTCAGTAAAACAAGGATTATTTGAAGTTCTCTATACTTTCGATAAAATTGCCGATGCTTTGATGCCCGAGCTCTGTAGTAAGCACGGGCTCAGATGTCAGAGACACATTTCCTAAGGCGGAGGGTTCATAGGAGGCTTCTTCCGCTATTTGACATATTACCCTACATCTTCCTAGAAAACTGGAGTCTTACCCAACTAAAAAATTTTCAAAGAGCAGTTAGTTTTTAGGACAATGTAGGGGGATATGGAGTGGATAAAGGCTTTGGAATTGAAAATATTGGATTTAATTCATCATCAGTTCAATTCAGCACTGTAAAAATATAACAAAACTAATTCTCCCAACTCTTACTTTGATTAAAGTGAATTCTTTGGTTTAGTAAAACTGTACGTTATTCTCACTCTTTCCAGAAAACATAAAATCTTACAGAACTGTCCAGAACCCTGCTTCAAATCAAGGTTCAGTTAGCTGTTACCAGGTTTAATGAGGTACCCACTGATAAAATGTACTTACTTCGCTGCTGACTGGTCCATAGGCATGACCTGAAGAATCTGGTTCTTCTAAATACAGAGTGTAAAAGTGTGGTCTAAATCAAACAGTATCAAAATGTAATATTTTATGAACACATTATAAAACAGAATGGAAAGAATAATTCAACAAGCCATAGTGAACAAAAATTATACAACACTGGGGTAACATTTCTAAACTTGCGGAGGACATAACTTACAGGTTTCAAATTCTTCAAAATGTGACTGTAATAGCTCACTAAAGAGTTCGTTTGGACATAAAACCTCAGAGCCAATACCAAAGTTTTCTTGTAGCCTATTTTAAAATAGTATGTAACTCCTATAAAAAAAAGGAGAATTCACAATACGTACCTTTCATCCTTTGGAAGCTGTAGCCATTTAAGAACAGCTAAAATTCTTTCTTCAAATGGCACTGAACTAAAGTTAAGAATAAACAACATGAAACAAATCTGTAACAATTCTTTAGGTTTAAAATACAACATTTTTCTTTAAAAAATTGCATTAAGGAAGACTAAAGTAATCTAACGCATCAATTGTGTGTCTGAAGCCATGTTAAGAGTTTTATTTGGAAACCTAAATTCGTTTTTCCCAACAAAGGAACAAAAGTTAGGCTTTGCACATGTGAAAGTTGTCCTCGGGCTTCAAGTTTGCTTCCTGCGCTCCACCTGAGGATGTTTTCCCTGCGCCTGAGAAGAGTGATTGCCACCCTAAGAAAACCCACATGTCAGCACACTTTCCACCGGCACCTCAGGAAGAACCCGCTTATTGAAGACTCAGTAAAACTGGGAAGTAGGCAACATTTCCTCGGCAGAATTCATTACACCTTCCTCTGGGCACAGGATTTTGTTTACAAAACTCCACCAGAGTGTGTGCTTGCCCAACCTCAAGTACAATCAGTTGTGTTCTCTGTTAGATTGTGAGAAGCCGGAGAATATATATATCCCTAATCTTTGGATCCTCCATGCCTACTATAAGGCATGGCAATGAAATCTCAATTGCCATCCAAGGAATGAAAATAAAGGCAATTAATAGGGAGCAGAGAGGCACTGTACTGTGCTCAAGTGAACCATAAAGAATTAGCAGTAGAACTATAAAAAAAAAGAAGCCCGGCTGGTGTAGCTCAGTGGATTGAGTGCGGGCTGGGAACTGGAGGGTCCCGGTTCGATTCCCAGTCGGGGCACATGCCTGGGTTGCGGGCCAGGTCCCCAGTGAGAGCCATGTGAGGGGCAACCATACATTGCTCTTTCTCCCTCCCTTCTCCTCTCTCTGAAAATAAATAAAAAATAAAATCTAAAAAAAAAAAAAAAAAAAGAATTAGCAGTAGCATAAGATCACCAAAGAAATCACTATGCATTTCTTGTCTAGAATTTATTTCCTATTGTATTGATTTTGTGACAGAAATTTCCTAAGTGTAAAATAAATAAAATTATTTTCATAGTCTCACTAAAATTACCCAAAGGGAGTCTTCCCCCCAAAAAAGTTTCTTCTGGTTTTTTCTCAGTACATCATGGACTTTGTCTATCACAGGGAGGTTATTCTAATCAGTTTCTCACATTAGATGGCATATTTATTGAAGTAATTTGGAAATACAAATCCAGAAGTGCCATCAATATCTTCTTTTAGATAATATTTCCAGACACCAGAGTCATTCCTGCCTGTGTCCTCTTTAATACTTTCATCTCGCACTCCTAGTTCTTCTTTCCCCTGGAATTAAAATGGGCTGTGCCTCCACTCTGAGACCACTACTTTCGCCCTGACTTCATTTTCTATTTCTGCCCAAAGATCTGGCTGCAAGCCCAACAGCATACCAATGCTTTCCAGAAAAGCTCTAGAAAAACAACTTGTTTTACTATACCATCCACCTAAAACTTTTTGAAATAGAGTCTTTATTTTGATAGTTCTCTTTTCAGCCAATATATACTTAATATATTTTGGACTTGAAAAAAAGGAGGTGCTGAGATGAAAAAAATCTGTTCTATGGGTGCTGGAAAAAGTATATCTACACATACCCATTATATATTTTATAGATGTCTGGGAGAATTCCTTTAATCTCCACATCTGAGCCTGGCCAAAAATAGGTGCCAGTCTTCAGGCCTTGATACCTAGCTGTGAGCCAAATCTGAAAAAGATAACAAAGGAAAGTCAGAAAACTACGCACACGTTCTTCTCTTTGGAAAGTATGTGTTCGTGCAACACCCATGCATTCCTCTCAAGTGCTAGGAAGTTTTTAAGGTTAATAAGATCCAGCAGCAGTATTAAATAATAATCACAGTATGACTCTGAACAGCAGCAAAAATAAATGATTAGAGATTATTTTAACCTAAAAAATATGGACATAAGTCAGTTGGCAACTACTGTAATTTCTGGAGCTATCCACCTACTTAATAGGTTCCCCATGAAAAAAGAAAAATTCACAAACGTACATGTCCAATTTATTGATATTTGAACTTATATAACTAATACTTATTAAGCATTGTTTATTGAAATTACTACTCTAAATAGTAGTCCTAAAAATTACCCAAAGGGAGTAAATTACCACATCCTACAGTATTAATTTAAGTAATTCTCAAATAAGCCTATGAGGTACTAACAGTATAACCCACAGCAGAGATACGACAAAACTGAGGCACAGAAAAACAATTTGCCCAAAGTCACAGAGCTTTAAATGTCAGAGCTAAAATTTGAATTTATAACCTGTAAGTTAAACATCATGCTCTTTTTTTTCTTATAAAAGGATTAAGACTATCCAAACAGATCCTATAGAATTATGGTTAGAATTAAAAAAATGAAAAGGATACATCTAAATCACAGAATCTTCTGAATTAGCATATGCAAAAAAAGTCAAAGTTTGCCTCCTTCAGAAACAATTACCTTTGTATAGATCAAAATAGTACCGTCCATTTACCTACTGCCATATGCTACTAGTGCAAGAAGGTAGCATCCAGCAGAAAGAAAAACGGTTGGGAATACCCTGAGGCCGGCTTTGAAATGAACGGCTACTCTCGGTGTGCAGTGGCACCAACCGCCTTTAAGATTGTCAGCATTCATCTCCCTTTACAAAAGGATGGCCACAAACGCAGCAAATGAAGCAGGTTAATAAGAGTGCCAGGGAATCTGGTATTTTACTGTGATTGAAATAGATGAGAATAATAAAACAAACTCTTTTAGTAGCTAAAACAAACAGACAACTTACTGGTTCTCCTTTGTACCACTCAGGATTAAATTTCTCTTTACTTTTAAGTGCAAAGGAAGCATTCATTTTTGGATCGTACATTTTATTGTCAATTATGCCATGGGATTCTGGATAAAGACCCTAAAAACAGAAAATACAGGTTTTATGCAAGCTTTAAGTGTTTTAATGTTAAAATCACAACAATTTTATGAAAGAGAAACAGGTTACTGAAGCGACAAGAAACTTAACACAGTTTAGGGAGGGAAAAACAATGGATATTGTCAAACACACAATGAACCACTCAAATCTTTACGTAGTATTTGTGTTTTAAATTATGTAATAGGAAATAGTAAGATAGCAATGCTGTGGGTGAAGGTCTATGTAAGTAGGCAGCCTCCCAAATTTCAAGAAAAGGACTCTCTTTTTGCATTGCTGAGGGAAGCATTTCTGCAGAACAAACTTTTTTTTGGTTGGGTCCAAGAATGGCTTTTCTCAATCAATACAAGCTAAATTATTAATTTTCTGGCTTCAAGGCCAAATGAATGCCACTTTCATTTTTCTGGATTCCAATTAAATCTGGAAGCTTTGCAGGAAAAACAGGGCTGTAATCCTATCCGGAGTGAGGCAGAGTGACTTGCTCAAACTCACACATCAACATGACTGGAAAGACAAGTCAAGAACACAGGAGTGTGATGGTTTGGGACTCAAATAACGCAAGCTACAAAACTAGTAAGAAAAAACAGAATATAAAAATCATAGATTTTAAAACTAAAAGGAAACCAAGAAAACATTTATCGAGGTCATTAGTCACCTTCTTGCACAGATGAGAAAATTGAGACTCAGAAGGTCAAGTGACCTTGCAAGGCCACAGCTAGTTAGAAGCACAGGAAAGCCCGGAGTCTAGGTTTCTTGGCTTAACTATACATTGGGAAAGAAGTTACTTTTTTTTCTGACCTGATACCTACTTAATCTCTCAAACAATTCTACAATTGCATCTCACTTCTGAGCACATGTAAAAGCTGAAAATGCAGAGCTTACTGTGACGATGCTGTAGTGATTGGGGAAAGTTTTGGTTGGGTATACTGGTCTCATGTTTTTAGCATAGGCTCCACAGTTTTCTACAAAGGAAAAATATTAAAGATTGTTATTAAATACAACTGTCTGTTTAGCTTTGCTGCCACAGTAGTCTAAATCATATGAAAAATAACCCAGGAGGAGTTTATAATCACATATAAATTTAAGGGGATTATAAAGCAAACTTCTGAATTCACATTCAAAGTTAATATTAGAGTCACTTATTCTCTTTGTCAAAAACATTAAACAAAATAATTAAGCCAACGAAGTACTTATCCCATACTAAATACAATAATACTAAGTTCCAGATAAACCAGTTGTAATAATGATGCTTGCTAGATCTTTGTTACTATTTCGTGGCCACGTACTTAGATTGCAAGATAGTACAAAGCACAAAACAAAACAACAGCCACAACAAAAAACTGAACTAATAGCTAAATCTGTAAATTAAAAGCAAGGTGAAGCAGTGGTTGGGGTGAGAGTCCCAACCCCCAGATTCAGAACTGGCTAGCTGGACGGCTCAGCGCTGCTGAAAGAGGCATGTTCTGGCTTCAGGGTGGAGACAGTGCAGAAGTCAGACTGTTCCGACTCAGCCTCAGTGGCATGCGCCTCATCTCCTATGTCTGCTACTGAGGAAGGAACATGTAACTAATGATTTCAGGACTTTAATACCTCATTGCCTGAAAATGTTCCTTAGGTTGGCATGTGCCCCTCTCACTGCCTTCCAAACAGTTCATAATCACAGACCACATTCCCCAATGATCCAAAGCTAGGACTTAGGCTAATTGTGTATTGGCTTCCATTAAACTTCACACATGGACACCTACGGCTACTTAATTCTGAACTCAGGAGGCCACGTCTGGTGCCGTGGAGACAACCTTTCCTCCTAACGGTCACAACGGGCATGAAGCAAGCTTCGAACCCACGGGCCTGGCTACGAGGACAGAGCCTCCCCTGTTCACATACACTCTCTATGAAAGAGTTTTTGCATCAGATGATCACTTACAAGAACCATTTTCTCCAGGTAGATATTAAAAACTCCAATTTTTAGAAGTTTTCCAAAATTATTTTGGCTTGTCACAAGATAAGTACAATACATATACATATGAATTTATTGGGAATAATTTTAATATTTAAACCAATTTCAGATACTCAAGTCCAGCAAATGATGTTTTAGAATTCCAGAACACTAAAACAGTTGTATTTACTTACTTCTAGTTCAATCCAGTATTACAGAGTAGCTATTTAAACACTGATCACTGATAAATGAGCAGAGTGCTACAGTTTATACCCCCATATGCAAATTTTGTTTCTATCTCAATAACAACGATGATATAAGTGATACCCATACTGCAGGTGGGTAAAGTGATTTAAAACGTTGGCTTCAACACTGAGAAAAGACCATTCTCTTGCAGTAGTAACTTACAGAATAATCATTCAATTAAGGCCTTGATCAAGACAAAGAAATTGGAAGGATGCTGCAGGATAGCACAGGATAACTAGCAGGCA
The DNA here is from genome assembly GCA_004026765.1 of Micronycteris hirsuta. Lineage (NCBI taxonomy): Eukaryota > Metazoa > Chordata > Mammalia > Chiroptera > Phyllostomidae > Micronycteris > Micronycteris hirsuta. The sequence continues at coordinate 71,775 of PVJI01001791.1, read as the reverse complement.
AATATTCTACGGCTACACGACTGGTATTATATCAGAAATACCTTCTGTTTTGAAATTCTATTTTAAGATGTAATACTTATTAAATAAAGAAATGTTTCTTCCATGAAAAAAGTGGAAAATTCTAAGAAAAAATTTATATATATATACATATACATATTTATATACATATATATGTAAATAGGTACACATATATTAGCCAAGGAATAAAAAATCCTAAGACAACTCTATTGGAAGTATTTAAAAGGCAGCTTTAGAGTAATTACAACATAAAGCCTAGTTCCTTATCATCAGGTTCAACCACTTTGTATTAGAGTTTAGTAAAATAGTCAAGTTCAGCCAGTACTTTTCCAAAAAGATTATTGCATCCCTAGTCTATCGCGGTGAAACTGTGATACTTCAATAGTAAACTTTGAAGTTACTCACTTAGTTTGCTAATAACAGGAAGAAGTCCACCCCAAGTGTGTAAATATTCTGCCCTGAAACCATCCAAAGAAAATAAGAGGGTAGGAGGTGTTTCAAACCTGGGCAATAAGGGAAAGAAAGAAAAAAAAAAAACATGTTTAAAGAAAGAAGACACAAATCCAGTGAAGATTTTCCACTGAGGTTGGTATGTAATCTAGACTAAACTAACAAGCTCAGCAAGCATCCTCACAAAGGATATTTTATAAGCATTTATTTTCATATACAAGGTGCTTTTATTATTTTATTATATATCTATATATCATCAAATAGTGTTTATTATGCCCTCATACCATTGAGTTACCATACAGAGAATATCTATCATTCATGGTTTCCTCTACTCCACAAGCAGACCAAATGGTACTAATACTTTCCCAATATGAAGGAGGAGAAATGCTAACATAACAGTATTTTCTAAATCACATCTTTGTTTCTATTAGTTTTTCTCCTGAACAACCACTTTTTGATACTGTCTCTACTTGAATCTATTAGATGTCACATAAATTATTACAATATTAAGGTTTTAAGTTTAACATATTTAAAAGATTAATATTTAACAGACGTTTAAGAGGTATTTACTGCGTGTAAATACATAAACAATAAAGAAATGATCTAACGCTACAAACGAACAAACAATGACAGTGTGCACACAGTTAATGTGTGCGGTGTGGACACCTAAACAGGGAAGCAAAAAAGAAAAAGGAAAAAACACATGCAGTGATACACTCAGCCAAAGAGAATGACTATAGGCAACTGTCCATGGCCTCGCCAAAACGGGCCTGGTAATGCTGCACCTTCTGATGGTATCTGGTAGGTGGTGGGAGACTTGTGTACCACTGAATGACCACGAGAACCTTCCACTGAAAATTCACCCAGTAATTCAGAGTCTGAGAGCCTTACCTCGCCTTGCTTGTTTCAACTCTGTCTCCCCCCGCAGCTTACTCTCATATTCAAACACAAATAGAAAAAGGAGAAAACGTGTACAGAATTTATGTAATTTATACTAACTAGTGTTTGTACCAGTGCTCTGCTGGGTGACTCTGCAGAACCAGCTGCATATGGTCTCAATGTCCCTATCTGTGTTAAGTTATTTACAGTCAATCAACAGAAAACAGAAAAACAGTTTACTGGACTACCAGGTAAATATACTGGCATAGTAAGTTCCAGTATAATAAAATGTATTTTAAATTACGATCTCCTTGTAAAAAAGAGGTTACATTTTCCACTAAAAACTCAACATTAAAACCAAAAAATTATAATCAATGTTTGGAAGGAAAAGAAAAATTCAAATTCACTAAGTTTAAAATTTCCAATATACCTTGCACTTCAAGGCAGCTTAAGATACATGAGAAGTGACCTTTGGAAAAAAACCTCTTTTTTTTGGAATGTTTTCATTTGAGTTTAGTTTTTTTCTATTGCTATTACTATTATTTTAAACAACAAAAACATATTCTCCTGTACAAAAGAAAAAATTCATTTATTTTAGAAAGTAAAAATAAATTATATACATAAATAAAATAAGCTGAAATACAGATATAAAAATTTTAATAGTTTGGAAAAATCATCATTTTAAATAAGTAAAAATGTATTTCTTAAGATGAGTAATTCAAATTATATGAGGTAGATCTCAAGTGGAGCAAAGCTAAATGTACCTAACACCTTTTATAAAATTACTGCCATTTGAATTCCACAAAAACTTTTTTGATGGCCTTGTATACCTAAAGTACTGTGCAAAATACCTTAAGGGCAAAAAGAACAAATATAAACTGTAAAAATTATGTAACATCCTCTCACAGATGTGTTGCTTATCCTCAATATTTATAAATGTACAAAAATGCAAAAAATAAAGAGAAGCTGTAATTTGAGACAAGTTCAACTCTCAAAACTCCAAAGGAAAGAAAAGGGCCTTCCTTTCTAAGAGGGAAGATACAAACACGTCCCCCCAACACTCATGAATACTGAAGACTATATACTCATCACCTCTCTTTTTTCCACTACCTTCCAGATTGAGGGATCACACATCGCCAGAGCAAAATATGAGACCTAACTACAAATCATGTTTAATGAACCAATGAATAATTATTATTTTTATCTTTTCTACTAGGAAAGAAAATATTGGAAAAAAAAATTTGTATCTCAGAATATCATCTTACCCTGCTGGGCACTGTGGCTCATTAATGTTCTCACAGGACTCTTCTACCCAGCCTTTCTCACCTAAGCATTTTAAAGAAATAAAACACATGAACACACTTGATAACAACAACAATCATGATACTTGTGAGACACAGTAGGACAGATTCCAAAAACAAAATGTGTTAACATTTATATAAATAATATGGAGTATGATTTTAGGGAAATAAGTAAAAGAGGGAGGTAATCTGTTTCAAAATAAAAATCTGTTTCCAAAGAGCTAGTTGATACCAGGAAGAAAGAAGCAAATGTGTGATCGCAGGACTAAACATAACGTTATCTTTGTGAGACCTTGAAGGCATCTTTTCCATTTTCATTTTTTACTAAATTTGTTGGGATGACAATGGTTCATAGGTTTCGGGTGCACATTTCTATGCACATGATGTATTGCACCGTGTGCCCACCACCCAAAGTCCAATCATATTCATTCCATCACCGTATAATTGATCCCCTTTACCCTTTCCAAATTATTCATATTTTCAACCAAAATGTACAACCCTCCTTCTATCCACCCAACAAAAACTCCTAGGCAAGACACCCTAATAACACAAATGTATGTATTACCCCATAATCTTTTGCAGTAATCTCATATCCACTCTCTCAATGCATGGCAGCTTTTTTTTTTTTTTTAATATAAAAGTATGAGATGGTGTCAATTTGCTAAGAACCCATAATCTAACTATGGAGAGAAAGCAAACACATGAGACTACAATAACTGAGAAGAGAATATGCAATTAAGTTTGAAATGAGTGACCCAGGCAATATGTGAGAGAACAGGTCAGAAACGAAGGAGACAGGATGGATGTTCCTCCCCCTGTGTTTTAACATAAGCTTTCTTTTAAAGATCTGAAATACCACCTACTGAAATCTAAGAACCTAATTTTTTAAAAAAAGAAAATGTAATCTTAATAATATGCCTTAGGAAGTTGAGCTTTCAATAGTTTCCACAAAATAAACAGGTTATCCTAAATGCCTAAGTTATTTCTGGTAAGAATTAGGCAATGGGCCTGGCCAGGGGCTTGGTTGGTTGGAGTGTTGTCTTGTACACGAAAAGGTTTGCGGGTTCAATACCCAGTTAGGGCACATCCCTAGGTTGCATGATTGATCCCTTGGTTGGGGCATCTACGAAAGGCAACCAATCGAAGTTCCTCTCTCACATTGATGTTTCTCTCTCTCTTTCTCTCTCTCTCCCTTCTTCTCTTTCTAAAATCAATGAACAGAACCTCAGGTGAGGATTTTTGAAAAAAGAATTTAGGCAATGTGTAGTCACTTTTTCCCCAGGCATGATGACCCATTTGATGCAATGCTATATTCTTGCGGAACTATTTTTTTTTAATTTGAGGAAGTGGTCACTTCCCTTCCTGAGACCCTCTGACCCAGCTCTGTGCTGATATGCCCAACAATCTGCAACAACAGCTACCTGACTACACTTTTAGAAAATAAGGAGACAGGATCCTGTGGAAAAGTCCCATGTTCACTTGAAACAAGCCTCCTGATTCCTAAGAGAGGCAGAGACCATCATAAAGGACAAATTTACTTTAATTCAGTGAGGCATAGAGAGATACTGCTCATTCTTGGGGCACAGTCCCTGAAATCCATAAGCCAGCGCTCTCACTGATGTCTCAGAATCTTGTGCCATGCTTATATTTACTGAGCTATATCAGGCTATAATGTGCCCAACAGCAAACCTATAATTTAAGCTCCTCCTATTACTCACGCCATAAATTCAGCATCTAAGTTGTTGCTATTTTTTAGTTGAATTCATGGGAGTGGCATGGCAGACTTTATCCTCATTTTTTATGGGGGAACCTGGAACAAAGAGCCAGGATGACCTTTCCACAACACAGCATTAAATATATAGCTAATGCCAAAATAGCATGAGGGGGAGGCAGCAGGTGAATGAGTGACTACAGACAAAACAAGACTGGCCATGTGCAGATAATAATTATTAAGCTGGGGATGGGTACACTGTTCATTACACACTCTCTGTTTACTCACATATATGCTCAAAATGTTAACAAAATGTTTAAAAATATTTCTTTCAGATAATAAAGTTGGTCAATAAATCTGATTCCTAATGTAAACAAATGAAAGCTATGCAAAACCCAGCTAAGAGCGAGGAAGAGGTCAGGCTGCTGTCGAGCCTGGAGAGCGCGTGGACGGAAACCTGACCTCGACACACAGGGCTGTAGTTGATGCAGCAGTCACCGTGGTCCCTGCAGTCGTCCGAACAGGAGCAGAGGCTTCTGGGCAACCTTTTCTCACCACACCTGAACTTGCTGCAAGTCCATATGCGCTCTAGAAATAAGTATCGACAAAAATGTTATGGTCCAAATGTGGCACATCCAGAGTAGACTCAGAACTGTGGTCTTCTGGAGCAAGACCCACAGGAGACAGCAAGCTAGTCCCCACCTCTTCGTCACTCACAGACTTTGCCATCACAGTGGTCAACTACAACCAACAGACAGAAAACAGGCAGGGAGCAACTGTGACTACTTCACTAAAACCCCAGAATCTCATTTAAAATGATTCTTATTACACAGTTCATATGAAGACCTTGGCTTTTGCTGCCAGCCATTTCCAGGGTTCTCAAACTTTATCTGGCTCACCCCCATTGAAATAATATTCCATGTTCCACATCAGACTGAGAAAAATTTACATGTTCTGAAGGTTTTATTTTAAAATTTAAGTGGACATCTAAGAACTCTTGCTTTAATAAGCCACAATGAAAATATTCACATATTTTCATGTGTACTTGGTTTAAATGAACATTAGACTGTGCAGGTTTTCAGCATACATTAAAAATAGGCACAGTTTTGCTGTCCATAAATGTTTAATGGCAAAATATGTGGAATTTTTTCTCTAAGGGAATATGAAAGCCAACTTTTTAACATCTCAGATGCGTTAGGTAAATCACAAAACTGAAGATGCAGAACGATCCTGTGATCTTGCACAAATGCCCGTGACTGCATTTTCCCCGCACGTTTTTACCTGGTTCTATGCATGTCTCCTGGTAATCGAGACAGCAGTTTCCAAGCTCAACGCAAGCAACATCGCAGCGACAGTTCCCAAATGTTCTTTCGAAACAGCGACCTTTGCAACTTTTAACTGAAAATAGTAAACAATGAGTTAGATGTTTCTAATCATTATAGAATCACAAAGCAAACATCAACTAACACACTGAAGTTGGGGGTACGGATCAAATTCAAATACTACTTTAGAAAACACAGATAGGAAAATAAAGTTACCTAAGAATCTTATACAAACACACATGGAAACTGATACAAAGAGAAGGAAATATTATGTACACAGTTTATGATTTTCTCTCTTGCCATAGAAAAAAAAATAACTTTTTTCTTTTTGTTATCTTTTTTATTGTTGATCAAGCACAGTTGGGAAGAGAACTTTTTTCTCTCACGTATCACCTACGCTACTGGGCCTGATAAGGCTCGAACGCTTACGGTACAGTAAAGAAGAGTCAGGATGGGGGCTTGTTCTGAAGGTCTGGCTTAAACAGCCACGGAGTTTTCTAAACTTTCAACATGTGTGATTATCTATGAATCTTTGAGAAAGAGAAAGAATACCTGACATGCATTACTCCCAGTCTCAGGGTGCAGCAGTGACGCGATTGTGCAGGACACATTCTGCGGGATCGCCCCTCCTACCGTCAGCAAAAACACCCTTTTCACCAGCAGGCCCAGCCTGGCTCCCTCTGAGGCACTTTCCCAAACTCCCCAGTGTACGTCCACTTTCCTTCCTTAAGCTTTTACAAAATCTTATCCTTCCTCTCAGTCACTTAATTCCATTTGTAACTATAAGTATTTGATTAGGATCCCAGCCTCAGACTAGAATCAAACTTCCTGAGAACAAAGGCCACACCTAAATTCTGCCCAGTACAAACATATCCCTTATACCCACAATATACCCACAAGACACTTGACTATAAATTGGTACTAATAAGTTTCTGTTAGATGGCTATATGACAGATATGGAAGAAAAGACTTTTCATTAAAACTAATAATTTTACATTGTAACTCTTTACTAGACATCCAGAAAAACCTAGGATTTTATTAGAATTCTAAAAAATTGGTTGATGAGGAAAAAAAATGGAAGTCTAACAAGAAAAAGGAATAACCCTAGATCTTGACTTTAATAGTCTTCTGAACCAACAAGGCACTGCCACAGAATTTACCTCTCATGACACTGGGAAGCAAGGCAATTTTAAGGACTTGAAATGGCAACAGTAATTTTCAGAGTCAGAAGTACTTATTTTCCTGACTCAGGATGGGGGGAAAGTTATTAGAATAATAGTTACTATTTTAAGCTCATTAATAGGTACCAAGCAATTTTTAAAAATACCATGCACACTATGTCAGGTTTAGACTAAAACTGCTAATTTTATGCGTCAACCTGAACTTAAGGTAAATGACTCCATATCAAAATACTGTACAGGTAAACACTAAAGTCTGTAGCTTAATTTTTGCTCTGAATACAAGCATACCTCATTTTATTGTGCTTCACGGATGCTGCAGTGTTTCACAAACTGAAGGCAAGACCCTCAACCAGCAGAAAGATTACAACTGGCTTTACTGCTCTACTGGCTGTGGTGCAGTGGTCTGGACCCGACCCTGCAGTACCTCTGAACTGTGCCTGCAGATTCTTGACTCAATACATAAAATTACTACGTTTCATTCATTTCAATAATAAATGATAGCAATCACTAAAAAAAATTTAAATGACTAATATTAAAATTACAAAATAGTTGAGTAGGAAAAGAATTTTCAAAATTCAATTCTCTAAGGAGAATAATTTTTACAAGGGAGAAAAAACCTACCTCAAAGGCAAAAGGACTACTACAATGTACTGTGATTCAGTTTTATTATTTATAGTAATCTTATAAATGCTGGATAATTTCTACACTCGCTATAAAAAAGAAACACATGTCGAAGCTTAAAAATACCATGATTGCTTTGAAACCACCAATGCCCACAATTTTGAAAGCCTTAAGAGCAGGTGAAGATCAATTTCTGGTTGCCCAGGGATGCTGACTGGTCACCTAGTAACCTCTAAGGCTGCTTCACAACTAACTGCTTGGGGAGAAAGAGCACCCTACCAGTGCCCAGAGGAAGTCAGGAAGCATGACACCACAACCTGTTGGCTACGTCTGGTGGTTTGTTTCTTTGTTCTTAATTTATTTTCTGTTTTTTCAGGGTTTTTCTGTTTCTTTGGTTGGTTTATCGATCATAGCCCCTCTTTGTTGTTTTGGGATAAGTTTTTACAATTAAATATTATATGGCTAAAATAAAAGAAATTTAAGACAGCTCAAACCAGCATCAAATATGCAATATTTATGGAGTAGCCATAGGATTAGCTCATCACACTCTGAAGGCCGAATCTCAACACACACACATGCACGCACACACACACACACACACTGTACTAATTACCTTCTTTGGCACAGCTTGGTTTCAACCCAAATATACAGCCGAGGATCGTTGTTAACACACAGACCGACAATACCTGTAGGAAGAAAGAGGAAATTATATAGCCTCAAGACCCTTTTGTTTCTTCAAATGTTTTTTTTCTTCAAATGTTCCTAAACTTGCTGGTGTTACCCTATTTCCTGATTGGGGTGCTGGTCACACAAATGTGTTCACTTTGCAAAAATTCAAACTGCACACATATTTTATGGACTTCTCCGTATGTATGCTAAACTTCAACAAAAAGTCTACTTAAATGTTAGCAACAAACCTATGCATCCAAGGTTAATGCTGCAAGAAATGTCCACTGGCTGTAAATTAATCCAATTAGAGAACTTGTAATTATTAAGAGGGAAAAAGAGGAAAGTCTAGTTAGAGACTCAATTTCCTATTTGTTAATCCATAAAAGGCGAAGCGAGCATCAGGTGCTCGCTTCAACAGTTCGACTACACAGACCTACACAATCTCCTCACACGCACTGTGGCAGCTTGTGGGAACGAGCACTGGACAGGGTGGGTACATCTCTGATCCAAATGGCACCACAAGTTGGTTGTATGCTTTGGGACAAGTCACTCAAGAATTTGAGACAGCAGTGTATTCACCTGTGAAATTAAAGGGCTGGACTACATGGATCCCTAAAAATACTTCTGGTTCTAACATCTTGGTTCTTTCTCATTTGGTACTCTTCTAGCCTTTCACATTTTAAAATAAGTGCACACACCATTCAGCTCTGAAGAACAATGACAGAACTTTTATTTGTGAATCAGAAGAAAAAGAAGAATCCATACAACAATCTGTAGTATTTTTAGTGGAATGGAGTTTCCTTGACAGCTCTCTGGAATGTCACTTTGCAGGACAATTCAGCAAAACATTCATTGAATACCAACTATGTGTAAGAACTATGCTAGGCATTAACAGAAAGAGTAAGAGACACCTCAGGGAACTTCTATTTTTGTGGAAGGAGGTAAATATAACAGCATAAATGACTCATATTTGGTAGCCTCTACAAAGCAGTTGCAGGGTTCTATTGTTGTTGAAAGGAGAAAGTTTGGGGTGGTTGGGCAGAGGGAGAGCAGAAAGTGCATCATAGATGAAGCCTTTGGGGCTAGTGAGGGCCTAATACTGCAGGCAGAGCAGAGGGGAGCGAAGAGAGGACACAGCAGAGCAAATCTTTGGATCTCGGAGAAAGACCAGCATAAGGAAAAGCTCAAAGAAAGGAAGGCCCGTGGAAGGTGGCACATGAATATTCAGCAGTCTCTTTTGGCTAGGACAAAGAAACTGCAGAGGAGAACGGACAGGGACCCAGGGTGGAGACATGGAAAGATAGTGTCATATTCCCTAAAGGCCAAGATGAAGAGATAGTAGAGACCGGAGGAACGGGTGTATTGGGCAGGGTGAATGGTGGGTGGTGGCTTTTATGAACACATTTCTTCAAATTCAACGCTGAGTATTGATGCCAGACTCTAGCCTAAGTACTGGCTACTCAGTAATAAAACAGACATGATCTCTGTCCTCAAGGTGCCTACCCTTACATGACTGCAAGAACTAAAGAGGAGGTGAGTGATAAGTAACTGAAGCAGCAGGTCTAACTTATTTCCAAAAAAATGGTGGTCAAGGAAAGGAGAGCAAGAGTGTCATGGGTCTAAAACACTACAGGGTCTAGGCAAGCCCTACCTTTTTTTAGGAAATAAAAAACCTAAGTGAATTTATGTCCATTAAAATAGGGAACCATCAGAAGAAGAGCTCGAACAAATAGCTAAAACCAGCAGAGGCAGAACAAGGTATCAGAAGAGAGTAGTACTGCTGGATTCTCCTAAACCTTGGTGGTAGTGTCAATTGGCACAACCATACAGATGCACAATTTAAAGGTATCCATCAAACATATTGAAAACCCTCTCACTGTCAAATCTATAGGGAAATGAAGAAAATAGTAAAACGAACCTGTATTTAATATACTATAACTTAAAACACAGAAAATTAAAGCTCAAGTTCATTGTAATAAACTTTTCAAGAATACTTTAAACAATGCTTATCTTCTCATCAGATAACTTACAAACAGAGTGAGAATCTTTTCTATGTCTTTGTGAATTGTCACATTCTTAGTTTAGATCATTTTCCAATGCTTTAACCTTTGCCCTTTCAATACTAAGAAATATCTTCAAGATTTCCGTTATCATGAATTCTAGGGCCAGCGCCACTTCCTCTGAGACGTCTTCATCCTTTTCATCACAACCACACTCCTTCTTTATGTCAGTAAATTTGCCATCAATAAGTCCCTCTGGCTGCATATCCGGAGTCTAGTAAACAGTGGCAGCATTAACATTCCACGGGTTCGCCATTTCTTCCATCACCTCATTTACATTCAGTTTGTAACTCACTTCCAGCATTATCACTTTTATTTTTTTTTATTTTATTTATTTTTTTTATCACTTTTATTTTTTAACCACTGGCTTAAAACAGGTATGGTCTGTATAGACCATTACCCTCTTGTTAAGCCACAGAAGAGACACGCTAATTTTTTGAGTCACCTCTTCTTTGTTAAATATTACTTAGATTTAATTTTTATAAGATAATGTACAAGCCCTGGCTGGTGTAGCTCAGTGGATTGAGCGCGGGCTGGGAACCAAGCGGTCCCGGTTCGATTCCCAGTCAGGGCACATGCCTGGGTTGCGAGCCAGGTCCCCGTGAGGGCCATGTGAGAGGCAACCATACATTGCTGTTTCTCTCCCTCTCTTCCTCCCTCCCTTCCCCTCTCTCTCTAAAAATAAATAAAAATAAAACCTTAAAAAAAAAAAAAAGATAATGTACAGCATGTAATTGAAACAGAAGTACAACAGAAGCAATCATTTCTCACCTATTATCCCACCCATAAAAGATGAAATTTAGATTACCTGCTACTACATTATACAGTGCCCAATCCGAATAATTTCCAGTAGGAAAGTTCTCATCAACAATTTTGAGAGCTGTGAAATCTAATTCCATTTGAATTTTCTTCTCAAATTAATTTGATTCTATAACACAACAGCATAATTTCTTTATAGAATAAAATTATAACTTCAAAACTATTTCCATTTCTAACTTATGATAGCCTTCAAACCCATGCTAAACCTCATCAAATTAAATTAAGAAATATTAATGCCTGGACTTCCTTCCAGTCAAGATGGCAGTATAGACAGACATGTTCACCTCCTTGTACAACCACATCAAAATTGCAACTAAAATATAAAACAACCATCATTCAGAAACATCAGAAATCAGGTTGAATGGAAGTCTGACAACTATAGAATTAAAGAAACCACATCCATCCAGACTGGTAGGAGGGGCCAGACACGGAACAGGCAGGTCCCCCACCCACATGGATAAAAATTTGGGAGTGATATCTCAGAAGCAAGGAGTCTCAGTCCCAAACCAGGCCTCTCCAGTCCAGGGTCAAAGAAACATGGCCCAAACTCCAGAAAAAGAGCTAAAGGAAATGGAGAGAAGCAATCTATCAGATCCAGAGTGCAAAACACTGGTTACAAGAATGTTCAAGGAACTTAGTGAGGATCTCAGCAGCATAAAAAAGATCCAGTCAGAAACAAAGTATAATTGTAATCGAGAACAATTTACAGGGAAACAGTAGAGTGGATGAAGCCAAGAACCAAATCAACAGTATGGAATATAAGGAAGCAAAAAAACAACTGATCAAAACAAGAAGAAGAAAAGAGAATCCAAAAAAAATGAGGATAGTGTAAGCAGCCTCTGGGACAACTTCAAGAGGTCCAATGTTCACATCATTGGGGTGCCAGAGAGAGAAGAAATTAGAAACCTATTTTAAAAAAATAATGAAAGAAAATTTTCCTAATTTGGTGAAGGAAATAGACATGCAAGTCGAAGAAGTGCAGAGTCCCAATTATGACGGATGCAAAAGAGGCCCACTCCCAGACACATCATAATCAAAATGCCAAAGGCAGCCCTGCCTGGTGTAGCTCAGTGGATTGAGTGCCAGCCTGCAAACCAAAGGGTCGCCAATTCGATTACCAGTCAGGGCACATGCCTGGGTTGTGGGCCAGGTCCCCAGTAGAGAGTACGAGAGAGGCAACAACACATAAATGTTTCTCTCTCTCTCTTTCTCCTTCCCTTCCCCTTTCTATACAAAAAATAAATAAATAAAATCTTTAAAAAAATGCTAAAGGTAAAGATAAAGAGAATCTTAAAAGCAGCACGAGAAAAGAAGTTACTTACCTGCAGGGGAGTTCCTATAAGACTGTCAACTGATTTCTCAAAAGAAATCTTTGTAGGCTAGAAGAGATTGGCAAGAAACATTCCAAGTTCTGAAAAGCAGGGACCTACAGCCAATATTGCTCTACCCAGCAAGGCTATCATTTAGAATTGAAGGGCAGATAAAGAGCTTCCCAGACAAGAAAAAACTAAAGGACTTCATCATCACAAAATCATTATTACATGAAATGTTAAAGGGACTTATTTAAGAAAAAAAAAATCTAAACTATGAAAAATAAAATGGCAAAAAATACAAATCTATCAACAATTGACTCTAAAAACCAAACTAAGCAAACAAGAAGAACAGAGAGAAAATTCTGGATACAGAGAGCATTTTGATGGAGGGGGTGTGGGTGAAGAGGTGAGGGGATTAGGAAGTACAAATAAGTAATTACAGAATAGCCTTGGGGATGTAAAGTAAGTATAGGCAATGGAGCAGCCAAGGAACCTGTCCGCAGGACCCCCATGGACATGAGTGGTGGCGGGGGCACTGCCTGAGGGAGTGGGGGGTGCTGGGTGGAGGGGTGGCAACGGGGAAAAAGTCAGAACAACTGTAATAGCATAATCAATAAAGTAAATTTAAAAAATAAATATTAAAGCCTACTTGTACTGTGCCAGGGGAAACATCTGATAGCTTTTTAAGCAGATTGTCCTTTATCCTCACAGTTGTGTCAGCTTTGGCAAGTAGGGCAATAGTGATATTGTTTATTATCTCATTACAAGTCTCAATTAAGAATCGACAGAAATCATTATAGCAGTATCTATCAACTTACGAATAGCATAGACTGAAGACTACAATGACAGAAGAAAAGGTGCTAAAATAAAAGTAATTGAGTCATTTTATAAAATTATAAGCAAAAGTAGCAATTTATTAAACTACACACACCACACATGCACATACACAATGACAACAAACCCCCAAAACATCAGGGTCTTGGTGGACAAGGCCATTTATTACCAAACCACTGCTTGTAAGAGTGACTGAAGGGCCAACCGGAAGGCCAAGGACAGCATAACAGAGGGTGACTATGGTGGTTACTTTGGCTCTGCACAGACTCAGGCATGTGGGCAGGAACTGTCACTACATGATGAAACCCAGTTGCCAAAGCACTTCCAGGACCTTGTATTACAAAAAAGCTGAGGCCGCCAGCCGTACAACCTTCCCTCAGAGAGACTCCTGTTTCTGTGGACAGAAAGCATCTCTGCTCTGTGGATACAGCACAACAGTTTCCACAAACATAAAAGGGGAAGAGTGAGAGATAGTAAATCCACAGAAACAAGCTTCAAAGACCTGTCACAGAAATTGTTTGACTTTCCAAGAATCCACCATCAACACATTTTTTTACAGGAATGATTAACAGAATTGCTGATGTATGCCATCACTTCAAACAGTACTTACTTCCAATTTATGCCAGAAATAGTGCCATGAATCTGGTGCATTTTTTAAAATGGCAAATACTTCTCATATTTAGTAAGTGGGAAAATCAGCAGCAGGCTGGGTGTAAAAGACTTTACCAAATGGATTCTAGTTGTGAGTCAAGAGAACTATATTCACATTAAAAAAACACATGCTCGCCTTTGTGGCCCGTGTGGCTCAGTCAGTTGGGTGTTGTCCTGCAAACCAAAAGGTTGCTCATTCCATTCCCAGTCAGGGCACATGCCTGGGTTGTGGGTTTGGTCCCCAGCTGGGGCACATGCAAGAAGGAACCCATCAACATTTCTCTCATTCACATGGATGTTTCTCTCCCTCTCTCTCCCTCCCTTTCCCTCTCTCTAAATCAATAAAAGAAAAAAAAAATTTTTTTAACACACATTCTTCTCTGGGATCTTTATGTTCTTTTTCTCATACCTTAATAAAAAGAACATAAGAAAAGAAAAGTTGGAAGGAGGTAGAGCAGTTTTATAAGGTACAAAACAAATCTTTAAATTATTATTTTTTAAAATACTGATCCTCTTAAATGCTCCCATGTCATGCAGGGGCTCTGGGCTTTTAACCCTTTCCGAAGTAAGAAGGAAAGATAATAGCTGGTACACACTTTTTTCAAATTCAGGTATAACACTATGTACATGAAAGACAAGGAAGACAATACCCCTAATCTAATATAAATCTGTTAGGAGTGGCTGATACAAGAAATACAGTTTAAAACAATTATTTTGAATAAGCACAGGCAGTACACATTTGGTTGAACTGCTTTCTTGGGAAGATAAAACTATGAGATCCTCCTCTAAACTAAAATTAATAGTCCAGGTATTTTGGCACCTTTGATATTTAAACAAATAGCCATTTCATCATTTCCCTGATTTTCAATGAATTATCCTGGTAAATAAGCATTTGAAGAGAAGTCTCAAAGAAAGCTTATATCAGTAGCCCATGGAAGCTGGTAATGATCATTGAAAATATTTTTAGGAGAACAGGTTAAAATTAAGTATCAAATTAAAAGGTTGGCTTAAGAAAATTAGTAATGCTAGTACTTCACCATAAACTATAAGGAAATTGTTAAAATTCTACCAATTATTTTAAAGATTTTATTTATTTATTTTCTAGACAGAGGAGAAAGGAGGGAGAATGAGAAGGAAAGAAACATCAATTGGTTGCCCCTCGCAGGTCCCCAACCAGGGACCTGGCCTGCAACCCAGTCATGTGCTCTGACCAGAAACCGAACCAGCAACATTTCGGTTCATAGGCCAGTGTTCAATCCACTGAGCCACACCAGCCAGGGCTAAAATTCTAGCAGGTTTTTTTTTTTTTTTTATTAAAAATATAAGTAAGGCAAATTTGTGGCCCTAATCACAAAAAGACCAACAATTCTCATGCCCTTATGTCCAAATTAAGATGTGTGTTACCTTTGCAATACTGAGAGAGCCACGTCATCCGCAGCCCCTTCAGTGGAATGGCCTGGATAGTCTCTCTAGTCCCCAGTAAATCTAAGATATCTATGAATCTACTCCCTGACAATTGACCGTACCTTTATGTGGATCACTCCTGACCCGACATCCTACACAATCCTTCACATTAGAACTTCTTCCTGAGACCCTGCTAAGCCTCCAGAGAACTGATTTATCTAGGGCCATGATTCTCCTTTCCCATCATGTTGATAGGTTTTTGTTTCAAAAACAACCAAGCATTTTCAAAGGAAAGAATACCAGCATTTAGAACTTCTGCCTGAGTGAGCAAATCCCTTCTCCCAGGTCTCACCAAGTACTTGCAAACACCATTCCTCTGTGAAGTTCAAGGTCAAAGAATAACACATCCACTGATATTAAGTAATGGTTTCAGTCGAGACTCATTCAGCCCATTACTTGTGGATCCTCACTAAATCTTGAGGCGCAAGCGCCTAGTCAACAAGGTCGGTAACAAAAAACACCCTATGACAAAGCGAATCACACAGGCAGGCTGGGAAATCTCCTCACACACAGCTGTGTGCCATGAGCTTCTCTTTGCTTCCACAAATGGGTAACGCCACAAGTGATCACAGAATTATTAAATATCAACGCTCTGGTTTTGGTCTGCTGGTTTACATAACTGTCTTCTGTCTTCAGTAGGGCTGTTAGTACAGCAAAATACATTTTTGTGAACTTTAGATAATCTTCTGATTTACTTAAGCTTCTTAAGGAAAACTATTGAGACAGTAAAGATTGTGATGGAAGTGTATAGTAAAATGCATTTCTATCTCTTGTCTTATAACAAAATAAAATGACAGATGGAGTTAATATTTAAAGGTTTGCTAGGGAATCATGAAGAGAAAAAAGGGCAATTATTTTTTAATAAAAGGGCAATTATTTTAGGATGGTAAGTACCTTTACAAACATTGTGCAGAATGAAAAATTTGACAGATTTGAATCCATAAAAATCCATAGAAACTTCTGTGAAGCTAAAAAAAAGAACATCATCAAGCAAAATTGGAGTGGAGGGAATTAGGATAAAACATTTTCAACATATCACAAAGGTTATATCCATGATAGATAAAAAGTATATAAAAATCAAGAAGGAAAAGATAGCCCAGTTTTGTAATACCAAAAATAGCAAACCAGATGTTTAAAGAAACAAGAGATAAAAAATATAAGGTATTTACCTTCATTAAAATGCAAAAAACTGTAAATCAAAGAGTTCCCTTTTTACCCAATGAAACTGAAAAATGTTTTAAAAATTACTATTGCAATGATGACAAGAATGTGAGGTGAAACATTTTCACGCTGTCTTCATGGAAGTATCAGTTCTTTTTTAAAAGGTCATTTAGATGACACTACCTAAATTTAACATGTGCATATTCTCCATTTCCAACTCTATGCAATTATCTGACACAAATTTTCACAGGAGCACATAAAAATATGCAGAGATATTTACTTACTCTAATATATTTAGGATAGCAATAATGTACAAATAACCTAAATTTCTATTAATAAAAAATTGAGTAAATCTAATACATATGGTAACCCAAACAATATAAATTTGATTAGTTCCAATTATGTAGATCACTGGAATACTTTGGAACATTTGCTCTTAAATCCTTCAGCCACACACCCCCCCCCAGAAGTCTGCCCTGAGGCTACCATGCCACAAATAAGCAAATAAGCCCCAACTATCCCAGAAATAGAGACCACTGGGCAAGTCTGAAAACTACAGAAAGCAGGAGTGACATCTGGCCAGCTCCTACATGCTCCACCCCCTGCTGCTGCAGCCCGCCGCCATCTTCCTGACTACAACTGCAAGAGTCTGAACGGCATCGGCCCAGCCATGCCTTTCCCGATCTCCTGACCCACCAAAAACTGTGAGAGGTTCTGGAGTTACACCAGAGCCGGTGGCCAGATGCTGAACAGTGATGAACTTATCAATTTGGTAGACCTAACCAACATGGCTCCCTGACCACAGGAGAGTGCATGCTTGCTTTTATCCTTCTCCCAAGTTCTGTGCCTAAATCATTCCCAAGTGAAGTAATCAATGAAGGAATCTAAGGATTGACTCTGCGGAAGTGCACAGTTGGCCAGCCTCACTCAGAGGTCACGACCTGGTTCTTTATCATTTCATTGGAGGAAGGGAAATGATTAGGGGTTGCCTCCTTGCCACACCACCCCTTGTTCAGCTTTAGCTCTTCCAACACCTTTGTAAGGTATCTCTTATACTAAGATCTCCTGAATAAATTATCAAGTATAGACACACGCACACAGGGCATACTCTAAGCTAAGTTTAATATGGGCTCAAAAAACTTTCCATTTTGAGAGTTCACTTGTTTTTAATTCTCAATCTCTGAGATGCAAAAATTATTTTAATTACATCTTGCTTCAGCTGAATTTCAAGGAAGAAAAAAGAAAAACAGCATGACCAAGATAATCCTGAAAACAGTTTGTTTCTTCTAAAGCAATGATCTAGAAAGATGACTCATTAAAGTAGTATTAACTGATTTAGGAAAAAAATGGTTTAACTCTAGTTAAGCTTATGAGATAAAAAGGGAGGAAAAGCAGTTTATTTATGACAAAGAACAACCCTTCCTCCCCTCAGGCAGAGGATAAAAGAGACTAAAGTTTAAGCACCCTGGGTTCCATCTAAAAGACCTTGTTTTTCTTGCTTAGGCAGGTTTCTTGTAGAAGCAGAAACTCTTGATAGTAGGTCAGGGATGAAACACAAAGAGTGGGAGAAAAGACACTGCACTCAGTTTCTGTGATTTCTTTCTTTTTATTCTGATATAATATTTGGAGCATATGAATGACTAGAGCAGAAAATGAAAACAAACAAACAGAAAAACACTTTAGTAATTTCCAATTGGCCTTAAAACAAAAACCAAAATCCCTAAACTGGTCTGTAAGGCTTGCCTGGACCTGGTCACGGACCACCTTTCCAGTCCCATCACCCACCACACACCTCTCTGTTTACGGGCCGCTCCGGCCTCCTCCCTTTCTGGGAAGGCCCATGCTCCCTGCTATCCCAGGGCCTCTGCACACGCTGCTGCCTCCTCTCAGCATCCTCTTCTGCTCACCTGTCACTTCCTCAGGCCTCTGTGACTAAGCCCTGTGTCCACCTTCTAGACAGCACTTACCACATTTGCAGCATGAGAAACTTTTCAGGATTCTCTGATAAATAACTGATCCTAGAAATAGAGCCAATGATATTGTAATAACTTTGTACAGTGACATGTTACTGGACATCGTAGTGATCACATCTTAAGGGATCTAAATACTGAGTCACTTTGTTGTACACCTGAAACTGATATGAGATTGTATATCAAATATACTTTAATATAAATAAATAAGCAAACAAATGAATAAATGTCTGAGTCCTGTGGAGATGGACCACGAGACCAGGGGATAAGTCTTTCCCCTCCCCTGTCACCATGTAGCCCCAACTTCTTCCACAGAACTGCTCACATAGCAGTAACCATATTTGTTGAATTAGTCACTAACCATAATAATAAACCCTAATCTAGCATCTACTGTCTCTCAGGCACTTTTATTAATTACTTTACAAGCAATTATTCATTTACCCCTCAACATAAAGTCATGAGGTAGCTCCTATTATTATCACCATTTTACTGGTGAGAAACTAAGGCACAGAGAAGCTAAGGGACTTACTTGCCCAAAGACAGACAGCAGTTATTGGCAGAGACAGGATTCACACTCTAGCAGTCTGGCTTCAGCGTCTGGCCCTTAACCACTCAACTCTGTGGCCTCGATATGCTTAAGTGACAACTGATTACTTCAGGGACAGGGAGAGCTGACCAAAGAGCAGCTAAGGAATGCTTCCTGTGGGAGGATAAATTGAGTTGGATCCCAGTGTGTTGCATAACAAAAGGGACGTGAAAAGGTCACTCCTGGGGTAGAGACAGAAATAACCTACGCCAAGTGTGTTTGGGGAAGAGTACAAGTCTGAGCTGATGGGAATGAAAGCTGTGTGTTAGCAGAGCTGAGCATCTGTGAGATGCACACCGCAAGCACATAATACACATGTCCCATTTACGATGGACACAGTGTCACAGATGTGTGTGTCGCAGACCAGACTCACTCGCCAGCCAAGCGGTTTGCTCCCTCCTACCTCACACATTTGTGTCAACTAAAGGAGATCAAGCACTTAACGTGGGGTCTGACAAAGAGTGAACTCCACGAAGGCACGTACAATTCAACAAACATCTACGAAACGCTGTGAACAGGGCCTGCTCTAAGAGCTTGACAAATACTGACTAATAAACGGCTACACAGACGTGTCCCAGCCCTTTGGGAGTGCTATGGACATACGAAACTGCCCGTGCTAAGCCCCCGAGTGCTACTCAAGTGATGAGGAATAAGACTAAAATGAATATTGAGTTGAGGAGTACATGTTTCCTCACAGATGTCGTGGCAGTCTCTGGGAAACTCTGAGCAGAATCATAATGAAGGGAAACCATTAGGAAAACTAATCATCGAACCCCCAAAAGAGACACAGCAATGGCAATAAAGTTCAGAAGTGAATAAAACAAAAGATGTGTACTAAAAAATAAATTCTTGGGGACTGATTATGTCTCAGGTACTAGTAGGGATGATTTCAAAGATTACACCATGAACTATAGCAACATAAAAGTCTCAAATCCTATTCCGGAAAGACACATTGAAGAGCTTTCTAGCAATGGTAAGTTCACAACTGAAAATTAGGGAAAAAAGGAAATGGTACAGTAGAAGCAGTATGATCCCATCTTTGTAAAGATAAAAAGAAAGTGATCCATACACATAAAAAAGATCCTCTGGGAATAAATCAAAATGTGAATAGCATACAATAAGAGTGATTTTTATATTCTTCTGCATACTTTTTTGCATTTTCTACTTTCTGCAATATGTAATGTTTTTATAACAAAGGGAAAATATTGTAAGCTTTCTATACAAAGATTTTAGACCTAGAAGGAACTCACATGATCTAAACCCTTTCAAGATAGTTATGGAAACTGAAAGAGAAGAAAGCTATTGTTCAAAGGTCGCGTGGGAAATAATTCTGGTGAGCTCAAGTTTAAGGCTCTTTAGCTGACCCCTGCCTCTCATAGCCTTTGTCAGAATCATCCCAGAAATATCAATGTTCTCTTTTTCTTTGAAGCTTCCAAGAGATGACAAATGTAAACCACTTTTACATGCCAACATGCTTCACATTTACTTCTTTTGAGCCCTCAGTAAGATACTTATATTAATAGTGTACACCTATAGAGTTGTTTTGTACTTATTTCCCTGGTTAATCCAAAAACAGAAAAGACCGACACAGTCCATTCATAATGCTCTTGAGCCACACCCTTTCCACTTGAACATACTTCATTCACCTGTTTCCTACTCTCCAGAAGGTTCTAATCTAAATGATGCTGGGTGGCACTTTATAGAAAGCCAGTGTTTGTTTGACTAAGTATTATGGAACAATCTTTGTGCCAAGGACATTTAGGCTGATTCAACTCCACCTGAAAAAGCCCTGGTAAAATATTCCCTTGTTTTGATTTTGAGTCAAGTATATTGTTGATTGTGGAGAAGGTACTGCCGTGGAAACTTTGAAGAACGCAATTGGTGGTAAGATGCAAAGTGAAATCTACCTGATATTCTGATAGGTGGATGGTTGAATTGGAAAGAACCTCTGAATGTTATCGAATCACAACACAGGCAGAAGACTGGCAGAGCTGAGAGCAATAAAGAACAATTAAAGGACAAGCCAGGACAGAGTAAGGAAAAGTCAGTCACACTGCAAGAAAACAAATGAGAGTAGACTCCCGAGAGCGGGGGACCGCACAGTGAAGGGAGTAGGAGACTGCATCCAGTGTCTCCCATGGCCAGCCTTCATCAGCGCATCTCTGAGGCCACGGAGGAAAAGCGGCAAAATGCAATCAGCAGCAGCAGAGGCATTTTAACCCACAACACCAGCATGGCTGAAGTCATGAAGGAACATTTAATAATGTTTAATTTTTTTATTGTAGCATCATGTGTGAAGTCAGTGCTGAACAAGGGCTGATTAGAAGCTGCAGCTAAAGAAATTCTAGTTGCTGTGCCTTGTGTGCCCCTCCCAGCCTCTAGAATGCTGCTCCTCAAACTTCATGTGCAGGCAAATCCCCGAGGATCTGTGGAAATGCAGATTCTGGCTCAGTAGGTCTGGGATGAGGCCCAAGACTCTGCATTTCTTACAAGTTCCAAGGAGCTGATGCGGATGTGCTAGGCTGCGGACCACACTTTGGGGAGCAAGGATATAACGTGGCTTCTGAGTAAGGAAAAAATAAAAAACCAGTCACACTGAAGTTTAGCAATAAAAACAAGAAAAACAACCATTTATTCAGGCCACACTATGTGCCACTTTGTATATGATATGTGTTTAATTCTCCTAACAATACCCAACATGGTTTTATCATCTCTCTTTCATGGGTGTGGCAGCTGATGTTCAGGAAACCTAAGAACAGTACCAGGATTTAAACCCACTTCTGTCTGACTTTAAGACCGTTCGTCATTAAGCTACAGCGATGCGATTAAGAAGTTTATTAGTTTTGTGATTTTGGAAAGTCCCCCAAATTTCTCTGAGCCATGATTTTTTCATCTCAAGCATGGGAATGGTGGTGGAGCCACGGTTGGGACCGAAGGAGCTACTAGAGGTAGGATTATTTTGAAATCGATAAAGGACCTTACTTAAAGATACAATTGTTGTCACTTGCTGATTCTTTTTATGTCTTAATCTCCTTTCCCCCCTCGTAGTTCTTAAATAGTAACGAATATACACCTTTTCTCAAAGCAGATATTCTCTAAACTTTTGCTCTCAGAATTTCTTTATATTCTTAAAAATTACTGAGGATCCTAAAGAGCCTTTTGAGATAATTGTGGACATTCTTCTTTAAAAGTACATCAAATTCTACAAGTGGTAATTTCTTAAAGGCAAAATGCAACATGAAAGTTGAAACAATATTAATGAACTTTTCATGCTGTAACATTAAAATCCGTTAGTCTATTTTGCACTTTGAATGGCCCTTAAACCCAGGCATAGTTTTGTAAAACATCCATTGGTCCTTTGGAAAATACTGGTTCACTGAGTTACGTAGTTCTTTCAAATGCTGACCCATGCCCCCTTTAACCCATTTTAAAAAATCACATTCCTATCTCCATCAATTTAATCAGAAAAGCCTTTAAGGGCTGGGAAGCTGTCAAGCTTACAATGGCAGATACAAGTTTTTCAAAATTCTAAATTTTGCTTGAAAACTCAAATTTTATCAGAGGCAACAGCTACTTTCATGTTTTCCTTGAAGCAACACACTAACACCTTTCATTTTTGAGAATATATGTGCCAAACACCCAAGTCTGAATAACCACGGTGTGCCAGTCGTTCTTTCGGCCAAAAGTGATGACCCCTGAAAAGCAGCAGCTAGTTCAGCTTAAGTTCAAACAATCGCACAGCTGCTTTTCCTCCAGAAAACAACGGATTGCACCTCAGAATGCAGCAGGTGTGTTACCGCATACTTCCAATTTTGTCCCACAGAATGGTAAAGACAGATGCTTGAGGGCTGAAATTTAATAAAATCTGCTTCTTCGGGGACATTTTTACTGCTTTGCCTAGTACATTCTTTTATTTATTTATTTATTTATTTTTTAAGATTTTATTTATTTATTTTCAGAGAGAGGAGAAGGGAGGGAGAAAGACAGGGAAAGAAACAGCAATGTATGGTTGCCTCTCACATGGCCCTCATGGGGACCTGGCCCGCAACCCAGGCATGTGCCCCAACTGGGAATCGAACCGGGACCCTCTGGTTCCCAGCCCGCACTCAATCCACTGAGCTACACCAGCCGGGCTGCCTAGTATATTCTTTTAAACAAAACATTTTTAAAAATGTATCCTCACTCAAGGACATTTTTCATTACTTTTAGAACAAGAGGAAGGGAGAGTGGAAGAGCGAGAGAAACACTGATGCGAGAGAGAAGCATCGATCGGTAAAACATTTTATTTTTATTTGCAAGTGTGTGACTACTCGTTCAAGTGGTGCCATTGCCTTGATTTCCACTAAGGGTCCTCAGGCCCAAGGCACCAATGTGTTTGATAGCATCAATGTCAATGTCAACATGGGAACAAGGGCAAAGAACAGCTACTGCTGCTGTAAAATACTGTGGACTTCACGGTCCCCCTGGAAGACCACCGCCCTGCCCGCCGGGATCCACAGACCAAGCTCTGAGAACTGCCACCTGAAATACAGGGTCTGGCACATATAACGCCCCATGTTTATTACAAAATCTTTTATTAAAAAATCATAAGCAAGTAATTCTGTAACATCCATCACACTCAAGCACACCATATGACATTTTAGGAGAAATGTTCAAATTAAAACTGTAAATTATTACACCCATATTATTACCTTACCAACCACACTCAAGCAGGTGTTACTTCTGCCAGACCTTGTATTTTGGCTAAAGTTCTCCTCTACCTGTGTTATCTTTTTTATAAACATATTTATACAAAATCACATAAAGGTATGCTGAAGAATATGAGGCTCTATTTGAGAAAAGTCTCACCGTAGTTGTACTTATTTTGCTGCATAATAGCACCACTTGAGTCCTCACTGGTGTGGCTCAGTGGATTGAGTGCTGGCCTGAAAACCGATGGGTCGCTGGTTTGATTCCCAGTCTAGGGCCCTGCTTGGGTTGCAGGCCAGGTCCCCAGTAAGGGGTATGCAAGAGGCAACCATACATTGATGTTTCTCTCCCTTTCTTTCTCCCGTTCTCCCCTCTCTAAAAATAAATAAATAAAATCTTAAAAGAAAAAGAACCACTTGAGTTTCTTTTCAGTTCTCTCTCTCCATGAGAGAATACAAGTTCCAGATGCTTGCTAATGTCAAAAAGCTCTTCAAGGGAAAGAACTAACTTTAGAACAAGGTATACGCTCAGGATGATGTTCCTGAAAACCAAGGTAAAATGATCTCTAAGGGTCCCAATCACACCTGTGATAGAATGTTTGCCACCTAAACATATGTAGAGTCAGAAAATATGATGAGAAAATGATCAGTCCACAAATGAGAATGATATGCTTAGAAAACTCCCTCCAAATTGACTTTCTATCATAATGACTTTCCTGTTCTGGTACATTTTCAATGTATTAAGAAGGAAACTCAAAATAAAAAGAAGAAAGCCATTTTCCCAAAAGCTTGTGCACATTGGGAACTCACAGTAACACAGGAATATTGGCTTCACACAACGCAAACAGCAAATGGACGAGATGGTAATAGCCTTTAGTCCAGGAGAAAAATTTGAATTAAAAGTCCCTTCACTTATCATGGTCTACTACTTACTAATGGTGCGACCTTTGCCTATAAATTTAACTCAGTTTCTAAAGTAGAGTAAATGAACCACCTACATCTAAATCACTTGAGGCACTTGTTTAAAAATGCAGATTCTTTGGCTCCGTGCCTGCCTTAGTCTCCTCGGCTGCTATAAAAAATTACCACAGGCTGGGTCACTTAAACACTAGAAATTTCTTTTCTCCCAGTTCTGGAGATTGGGAAGTCCAAGACAAAGATGCTGACCAGTACACTTCCTGGAGAGAGTTCCCTTTCCTGGCTTGCAGATGGCCACCTTTCCATGACCTCACATGGCCTTCTTCAGTGAGTACATTGAGAGAAAGGGTAAGAACTTTCTCTCCTCTTCCTCTTCTTAAAGGCCACTAATTCCACATGAGAGTCCCAGTCTCATGACCTCCTAGAGACCTAACTATACCTCCCACAGGACCTACCACCAAATACCATCACATTGGGAGTAGGGCTTCAACACATGAATTGGGGTGGGGGTAGACACAAACATTCAGTCCATTACAATTCCAATATCCCAAATCACAGTCTCTGGGTTTGGAGCCCTGGAATCTACCTCTTTAAGTTCCCAAGTAGTTTCTATGCTCACTAATCTTTGAAGATCCCCATTGTATCATTGAGAGCCAGATAAGTTTCCTTATTGGTACGGTAGGATTGCCACCATACTTTCCTATTTCAAAGGTGTTGACGTGTTGAGGATCAATTAAGAATATAGGGACCCTGACTGGTGTGGTTCAGTGGATTGAACGTTGCCCCACAAACCAAAGTGTCATCGGTTCAATTCCCGGTCAGGGCGCATGCTTGGCTGCTGCCCAGATCCCCAGTTGGGGGCATCCAAGAGGCAACTGATCATGTTTCTCCCAAATGCCAATGTTTCTTTCCCTCTCTTCCCCTCTCTCTAAAAATAAATGAATAAAATCTTTTTTAAAAAGAATATATGGAAATACTTTCTAAAACTGCAAGGTGCTATGCGAATAATGATAATCATTTAAGTTTTCACTACTACATTGCCATATCCTATTCTAAAAACTAAAAGTGAATGAAAAAGAGAATGAAAAATATTATAGATGTTATCCTAATTTTTATAATCAATCTCAGATAACTAAAATACTCGGGAAATAGGGTGCTCTATCCAGTTAATATTTAGCTAAACTTTCTGGACATTTTTTAAAATTCTCTCTTAAATGTATTATTAAATTTTCTTTTTTTGGTAAATACATAACTTAGCTCTTATCTGATGCCAAAGGCTTTTCATGTTGGGTCAGCAGTCTGATTATCAGTTGTGGTTGCACAGGATTTAGACTTAGAAGAGTAATCCCTGTTCTGCCAGACACATTTTTGTTTATTTCTTGTTGTTTGGAGGACATTTCATAGTTGATAGAGGCATGTTTATTTTAACCAACGGCAGGCAGATCTCTAAGTACAAGTTGTATCCCAAAAGCTTATTAGTTCCTAAATTGTTTGGAACTTGAAATGCCCTTCCCCAGCCCACCCCGCAAAAAAAATATACATATATATATGAATCACAATTAAGTTCTCTGGTTTGTTGTCCAACAAGCCATGCTATAGATAAAAACACATTTGCTATATCTTAAAAGTCACAAATATTTAGCAACAGAATCTTCAAAGCCAAATTAAGATATGACGGGGCAGGAGACAGCAACACGAGTGCCCAGCGTTAACTGAGAAAGTGCTGTGGGATAGAAAGGAAGAAGGAAGACACGGAAGGGGTGGCCGTGTGTCCGTGAGAGAGACTGCATGGAGTAGAAACAGCTGAGATACAAATGCTGACCCAGAAAAAGACCAGAATGTGACTCAGAGCAAAAGAAAGGAAGTCAGAGAAAGCAAGTGTGGAGAAAGCAGTTCCCTACAACAGCTACAAAGACTGAATTTGGGGGAAGACAGCAAAGTTGCCAAAACAGAAGAGACGTTGGTACAAGCAAAGGAGCCTCACTTTCACACCTACAGGATGGCTTTCCTTGTGCCTGCCGGATGGTCACACGTGGGTTGTTTGTGCCTGAGCGAGTGCCCAGTGGCCAGAGCCTGGGTGTGAATCCAAGTAATCACAGAGGCCCTGTCTGCTTCTTAAGTACACTGGCCTTCATTGTAACTTTTGTTTATAGCTCATTCATTGCCTTTTCCATCTCCATTCTACAGCAATAATTATATACGACTATATATGATAGTGCTAATTATCATTATATGCTAATGAAATGTCTGATCTCCCTAAATTTGCACCCAAGTTTCATCTCTCCTAATGTACCTATATTTGGGTTCCTGACCTTCAACTGGCCATATGAGTAAGTGGTTGCATATTTTGTCTTTCCACCTAGCCCTTTTCCAGGTCAGAGTGTCACTAGGTCTAAGTGAAAATGCAGTGCATTCATCCATCCATTCATTCAACCAAAAGCTGGCATGGAGTGTTAGGCCCGGTAGCAAACACAACATGCTGGCTGGGTTCCAGGAAACATCTGGCACATTTCATTAGAACATGTGCAACAAATATCATAAGGGGCAAACAGGAGACCTCTGGTTTTTAAGATGCTCTGGTCGTTTGAAATAAAATGTGAAACTATGGCTGGACAGATGTTAAATTTTATAAACCAAAGAGCAAT
This sequence comes from Micronycteris hirsuta, assembly GCA_004026765.1. Taxonomy (NCBI): domain Eukaryota; kingdom Metazoa; phylum Chordata; class Mammalia; order Chiroptera; family Phyllostomidae; genus Micronycteris; species Micronycteris hirsuta. The sequence continues at coordinate 44,514 of PVJI01001791.1, read as the reverse complement.
GTCAATTCCAATTCAGATTAGGAGCAGAGAACTATCTTAAACATTCTACATGCTGAATTCTAGAAATAACATAACGTGTTACAAGAGGAAGAAGAGAGAAGTAACAGAATTCATAACATTCATGTCTGAATTTCTGATAAACAAGGCTACTTCTGCCACTTAGAAAGAACTCTTTCACTGAAAGGTGAAAGTAGTCTTCACTCACCACCACTGACACACAGGCCCTTTACACATACAGAGGTCTATGAATTCATAATAAGCACAGCAGAAGGTCACAAACAAAAATAATGCTGTAGACCAGCTCACTGGAGAATGGAGGAAATTCACTGCCATGTAATGAAAGTTACCTAATCCTTTAAAAATTACACCAGAAACAAGGACATTTCAGATAAATAAATCCTCAAGTCCAACTGCAGTAGAAGTGGACATTTCAGTTCAAAAGTTAACTTGGAACCAAGGGAAGGTGTCTAGTATTTAACATGCCTACGAAGCATAAAAAAATACTACTTTCTATACAAGTAGAAAACTCCTGAGAGTTTGCTGCAGTCTAGCTTGGTGCCTACAGCAGAGCCAGATGGTCTTCCCTTGCGTTCAAATACCACACTGGGGAGAAGCAAGGGTGTGGCAGAATCTTCCCCCTCCGCAGCCACTCGCATACCTAAATCATTTAAGTTTATCTGAAATATCTTCATAAAAATGCAACAGTCAGGTTGCCACTGATTTTCTCCTACAGGGCACCTCTTGTATTTATCCTGCTACATATAAACTGCGCGTATATGGACCTCCTAGGTGGCTGGCCTCGCATAACCTCAACACCAGATACAGTGAGTCAATCCATTTCTTTAGCTTTATGAAAAGTATGCTCATGTTTAAACTGAAAAGGGAATCTCATAATTGCAGCTCATTTGTAGAAGACATGACTGAGAGCTCTTTGATGACAACTGTCACATTTCTTTGGGAGACTTTTCCCTTTGGATGTGCATCATTTGGAAACGGTCTGGGGGGGAGAAGGGTATTGACGTAGGGAACAAAAAGAAAACTGGACAAATTAAATAGTTTTAAGAATACGGCAATAAGTTTTGGTGTATAGTAATGTTCCACAGAATTTCATCAAAAGACATGAGGCAAAGATTCTTTCCAATTCAATTTGTGTTAGATGAGATAAAAATACCTAATCAGATAAAAAGTATTCAGCGTTGTCCTACTTGTGGAAGGAAGTCCTAGGATTTTCTGTGTCAAAAGTCCAGGGTTGCATTATCAGAGCAGATCAGAATGCTGTCCCACCAGCCGACTGCAAAGGTCAAAGATTGGAATGCATATTCCACAGGTAGACTTTTACTGACATTGATTGTGGATCTCTAAGTAAATAAGTAGGAAAGATTTAAAAGCTAAATTTAGCAGTTAGAAATTTCGCAACCTTTCAAGACTATGGGCATTTAGATATGATTTCACATTGGAGTTCACATGCAGATTCAATGTATACTTACTGAACACCTTGTAATGTGCTAAATACCTGAAAGTACTGATACTAAATAATTTAGGTGATCAGGATATAAAAGCTAAGGTTTCCCCCTGGCTGGTGTAGTTCAGTGGACTGAGCGCGGGCTGGGAACCAAAGGGTCCCGGTTCGATTCCCAGTCAGGGCACATGCCTGGGTTTCGGGCCAGGTCCCCAGCGAGGGCCATGTGAGAGGCAACCATATATTGCTGTTTCTCTCCTTCTCTTTCTCCCTCCCTTCCCCTCTCTCTCTAAAAATAAATAAATAAAATCTTTTAAAAATAAAAATAAAAAAATAATAAAAAATAAAAGCTAAGGTTTCCCATTATAACAAAAATTAAAAGCATGACTCTAGACAAACACTAAGTTCTCATCAATGGTGACATATAATGCAAAAAAATATCTTCAGATAAAAACATGTGATTGGTTCCTCAAAGTACTCTAACACCTCCATGATACCCAAAATATGTTGAAAATGGAAATTCTTATGAAAGGAAAAAAGATTTAAAAATCAGAAAAGCTACTGTCTACACAGCATTGTTCAATCATAATATGTGGGTGAGAATATATTTGCGGGACCCTATACATAGAAATCTGTTCTTCCCAAATAACACAATAAAAATAACTGCATCTCCTTGTAGATTTCAATTTACTTCCCCACACACATTGTTCCATGGGATCCTCACAATAATCCCACGCAGCGTGCAGGGGGTTGATGTTGTCCTCTTTTTAACCCAGAACAAACGGAGGTTCAAGGACAGGTTATCCAAGGCCTCAACAATTCATCACAGGCATGAAACCAAGAGCACCTGCGTCTGACTCTCAGTCCTGACTCCTCACCACAGACCGAGACTGAAAAACAACCCCCCGCCCCCCGCCCCCCGGGTTTCATAAACTTGACCGGATCCTTCAACTGCCGTAACCAAATAGCAGCGGAATAACGAGGACTTTTGTTTGTAACAAAAACCATGTAGCTTACGGTGAAAAGAGTGGCCGGAGAATCATAAACATTTTACACACACATTTTGAACAGCTGCAAGGACATTCTTAAACAGAACCAAAGGAAAATGGATTTTCTGAAGTTCTGATAAAACGTGAGCTCCGCTAAGTCCTTCCAAGTGGAATCAGTCCATGGAATCAGGGAAGTCATCCCACTCACCCGAGCCACCCAGACGCCACCCAGCAGGGCTGGGACATCATTGGCGGTTCCCAGGACCAACAGCTTTCTGGTTGGTCACGTTGTCCTCTAAGAACCTTGTACTCTCTGAGGGTTACAAGTGTCATTTCTAAAGATCACATTTTTTTTTAACAGCCTGCTTTTATACACAGGCCCTTTTATAAGCATCAGGTAATAGCAGTGAGAGTGACTATTACTCCCCCGGGGTGAGGAGCAGGCACAGGAAAGATGAGCAAGTGTCGCCGCCCGCGGAGCAGAGCGTGAAAGTGGCGAGCGGCGCGCGGCGAGCCTCTCTCCGGGCACCGGGTGCGGACCGCGGCCGGAGCGCGGGAGCGGGGCGCCGCCCTCCCCGCCCGGGCCCCGGGCCCCGGGCCGCGACCTACCAGCGAGAGCACTTTGTAGGTGTTGGGGTCCTTGGCGGGCCGGGCGCGCGCCGCTTTTTCCAGCGGATCCTCCCCCAGGTCCATGGGGGCCAGCAAGGACGCGGCCGTCTGCGGGTCCCCGGGCGCCTCGGCACCGGAGCCGCGGCTCGGGTCGCGGCCGTTGCCCGCCGCGCCCTCCCGGCGGCCCTGGCCTCCCTCGGCGCGGCTCCCGCCCCCCGCGTAGCCGTCGCGCTCCATCGTGGCCCGGGCGCTCCGGCCCCGCCACCCCGCCGCGCCTTTAATAGGCTCCGCCGCGGCCCCGCCCCGCCCTGCCCGCCGGCGCGACCGCCCCCCGCCGCCGGGGCCTTGGCTGCTCGCCCTTCGCCCAGCGCGAAGAGTGAGGGGAAAGCGACCCAACGCCCTTGATCCTTGGGCTTCCTGTCTGATTTCGGGCACACAGCGTGTCGGTTATTTTGGGTCCCTTACGTGGGCGTGTCTTTAACTTCCTCCAGAGCCTTTCCCTGCCCGCGCCCCGGCCACCTTTCGAACACTTGCAGGAATCGCCCTGCGTGGCCCGCGGCCCGGGCTGGGCTGGACTGGAATTGCGCTGTGGGCTGCAGGGGCATGAGCTCATGAGGCCCCGAAATAGAGCCGGAGCAGAAGGATGCAGCGGCGGGGCTGCAAGGTGGGAGAGTGCAGCCGAGACAGACCGTGCTTCTGGATGCGCGCACACACACTCCGGAGCGTGGGGGGCGGCCACCTTCTTTTTCTCCCGCGCCGAAACGAACACGCATTCCTTCAAAGCCCTGCTACGCACTGTTTGTGCTCTTCTGAGAGCGGAACATCTAGCCTGAACGATCTAGTTTTACAAAACACACACGGAAGGAAAACTTAGTTTTCCACGAAGTGTGTGTGTATGTCTGTGTGTGGTTGCTGCGTTTTTGTCCTTGCTTTTATTTTAAAATCTTTACGTTTGGGTTCTTTTACACTTTCTATACTGAAGGCTTCAAAGTATCATGTCGCCAGCTCCTGACGTTGATACTTGGTTTCTAACATCGAACATCTAGCGCAAAACTGAGCTACTTTGATCGTTTATTTTTGAACCAGGGCATGAACAGTAGGCCGTAATTCCCGGTGGCTGTTGATTCACCTTTGATTCTACAACTTTTACATGTCCTTGCTCATCAGTTAGAAAAACCACAAATGCGTAGTGAAGGGAGTCTTGCCTGTCAAGGGGAAACCAGTGACTTCCAAGGGCGTTGCAAATACCTGGGACTGCCTTCACTGATGAGGAGAATTATACAATCCAAAACAATTCATGTCCAATTCATTTTGATTACATGAATATATTCAAATGGTTTTTAAAATGAGAACAGGTGTTTAACCAATAAAGTGTGTATTGTCCCCTTAAATGTAGTCAACTGGGGAGGCTTTCCATTTACATTGACTCATTCATTCATTCTTTCTTTCTTTCTTTCTTTCTTTCATTCATTCATTCATTCATTCATTCATTCAATAACGAATCCTTCAAGTCGTTAGCCTCTAATTATGCATACCACATCAAACATGAATAAAAGTAAATCTTTCCAAAGTGGCTTACAGTCTGATCCAAGGCGTTTAAGGCAATAAACAAAAAATTAAAACCCAAGTCATATATTCACTATAGAGTCACAAATAGGATATTTCAAAGGCTTAGTGGGAAGGGTAACCGACATGTGGAAAAAGGAAAAGCAATCTGTCAAAGCATTATTGAGCTTTTTTTTTTTTTAATTACCTTTGAGTCAGCTTCCAAACCACCCAAGGGAAACAAGTTTTCAACATTTCATAGTCACATATTTTTTACCCCAGACTTGGCTCCAAATTTTCCCTTAACTGTTCCCAAAAATCAAATTCAAGGACAAAGATTTGCTCAAAGGAGACCAGTCAAATGAGTGTCAAAACTTCTAAAAGCAACTCAACAGAGACATTCTGAAGTGGCTTTGAACCTGACAAAACAAATGGAGTAGTGTATTGTCTGCATCCCAAGGCAAAAAATCACTTTAAAGACTCCAGCCGTTGGAAACGTCAGTGTGCAGTCTCCAGGGTCACACACTCAAACATCTAGGCATCCTCGGGAACCAAAAATAAGTGAGGCAGCCTCCTTTAGGCGAACAATGCACCCCACCAAAGGGGGCAGCACTTACTCATCAGTAACTAGATGGTGTGCCCATTGTGGCCAGATAGATTTCTCAAGAGAAACAGGAAATTTAGATGTTTGTTTGAATACTCCAGATTGCAAAATCTTGGTCTACAAAATTCATAAAAACAATTTCTTTAAACACTTTAAAGGCCAAACCAAATGTAACACATCTGCGGGGTGGGCCTGGCACACACACCACCAGGATGTGGCCTCTGCCTTAAGCTCAAGCCTTGCCTGTACCAGTTGGGACTTTTATGGGTCACTATAAAAATCCAATTGCGACTCTAAAATCAGAGGAATAAAAATGAATCAAGTATGCCACTCATATTGTTTAGTTGCAGACATCACAATGCCTGTCATTACACCTTGCTTTGGTCTTATTTAGATTCTAAATGATCTGAGGGACAGCTTTACAGCCCAAAGCACCATGAGGTCAAGAGACAGAAAACTGCAACACAACGTGGTCCTCTGGTTAGTGCAAAGGTGAACAACGAATGTTTCACTTTCAGTCCTAAGACACTCTGTTTCGGTGATTGAGGGCTCTAATCTAGTGCATCATGAAGATAGTAGTTTAAGATTTTATAAGATTTCTTAAGTTTTACTATACAGAAGTATTTAAACATTTCTCCCTTGGTGCTTTAGAGTAGAACAGGCCAGCCACAGCACCAAACAAAGCCTATTATTCTATGTTTGAACTATGACTTCTTAAGGCTGAGAGGCAACCGTCTCAGCTTTTAGGAAATGAAATATGCTGCAGACTAATGATTTTTGCAGCTGCTCTGAAGCTTCCCCAGCTTTCTCCAATGCTCTGGTGAAACACCTAAAACATCTAGCCCAGTCTTAAAAGGAAAAACACCACAAAGCTCTTTAATCCTTAAGAGACCTAGAAAAAGTTTTTCTATGACACTAATTTATTTTTAAGATTTTTGTATGACATCTTCATTTCTCTTTCTTTTTGGTAAGCACAAGCACATGTCCTCTGGAATAAGCTTGGATAACTGTGTGCCTAATAGAGGTTACAAGAACTCTCTGAGACTTGATTTCCTCATTTTTAAAATGGTGTTACAAATAATACCATAAAATTGCACTGCTATCTCTAAATGCCAAGAAAATGTATAACATTCCCCAGATTTACATAAAAATTTAAATTTATTCTCTTTTGCATTTAAATCACCCAATTCCTACCCCTAAGAGAGAGAATATCCCTATTTCATTTTTACATAAATTAGGCAGGATTTATATACGCGCAATTCTGGGGAAGGTTTGAACACTGCAGCTGGTTATGCATCTACACGGGGAGAGCCTGCGGGGGCAGGAAGGGATACACTCACCCACCTGGGATGGCAGACAGACACCTTGTTTTCAGTCGGGTCCAAAACGCATCATGTGAACCCAGAAGTGTAAGATGCCATTGAGAATATTAGAAACTGTGGAAAAAATGGAAAATGCATACCCCATCTATAGGCAGCCGCTGCCAGTTCTCCACTTCTCGGTTGTCCGCAGTCTCTGCCCCTCCCTGTTGTCTCCTAGACCTCATTTTGCACAAAACCTAGAGTTGCTTATAACCTGCATTTGTGCCTGTCACTTTGCTGTTGTTTTCTATATGCTTCGTGTCTTTCAATTTTTTCATTTGTCCTCTGTTCCTCCTTTACTTCTTTAAGTTTATCTTAAAGCTTTTTTATTATGCCACGTTGATTCCTCTGTTGAATTTTATCTTTTTTAAAAAAGTGATTTCCTTAGTAGTCACTTTTTTACTAAGGAACTCTAGTTCCTGCTCTAGAGGTTATATTATGCATCTGTAATTTACCATCTACTTAAGTCTTGTAAAATATAGCATTTTTCCTATAATTCATCTCCATTTTCTGTGGAGAATATAAACCAGAAACTTAGGACTCTAGGACTCCAGAACTGAGATATAAGAAATGAACATATTATAATTGACATACTGTAAACTGCACATATTTAAAGGGTAAAAAGAAAATTATCATATTAATACATTTAATTAGTTACATATAATTACCAAAATAATATATTTCATATGAAAGATAGATTGAAAATGTTTATACTGGATGCTAATACACCAGCCCTCAGAAGACACACTTATTGATTACCTACTGTATACTATACTGAAATACTGGGGATAAAGGAGAAAAACTAGAATAATCCATCTTCACAAGAAGCTCCTAGCCCTGTGGGAGGGACAGAAATATTAGCATTTAATTGCAATACAGTATGTTGAGAACTATGAAAGTGTATCCCAAGGTGATGAAAGCCCATAGAAAGGTACTAATCCCCAAATGGAAGGTCATAGTCCATACGGCCATCGTGGCTCGCAGCGTTTGGAGTCCACTTTAGAAAACCTATCTCTCTGAGAGATGGCCCCACATACCCTGGGAATGGCCCTGCCCCTGTGTGATCACAACTGATTCATCAGATGCCTCATAGAAATCCAGCCCATCCACGGACTGTACTGTGACTGCAGTTAACTCTGGCTTGAGCAATAAGGCTTGCTGTCACTTGAGAATTTTGCATCAAACACAGCCGAAAAGCCATGATGCAGCTTTACAGAGTGAGAGAGACCACATTGGGCTTGTGCAAGGTGAATCAGCAGAGGCATCTGTTGCAGATGTCAAGGGAGGCGAGGAGCAGGCACTTGGAGAGACGCAGTGCTGGGAGTGTACGTGAGTGGCTTACTGATTTTCAGCGTCCCAGCCCAGGACTTGTGTGGCTCAGATACATGTTGCTTGCTATCTTTGGATTTTACCTGTTGTGTTCTTAAAAGAGTGCCCCTTCTTTTTGCCACAATCTAATTTTAGTGGGTTTCTTTCCTTTTACATAAAAATACTAAAACGTTAAGAAAACATAACACTTCTACAGTGGCCAAGATACGGAAAGAACCAAACTATTCTTCAACAGATGGTGTGGTACATCTACTCGTTTACAATGGAAAGCTACCCAGCCATAAGAAAAGAGGAAATACTGCCATTTGCAACGACATGGATGGACCTTGAGAACATCATGCTAAGCCAAGTAAGTCAGGCAGAAAAAGCTAAGACCCATGTGATTTCATTCATAGGTGGGATATAAAATTGGAAACAACAAATGAATAAACAAGAAAAACAAACCAACAAAAACTCGCAGGCACAGACAACTGTGCGGTTGTTACCAGAGGGAAGGTAGAGAGGCAATATTGTAAAAAGCAAAGGGAGTCAAACACATGGCGGCAGAAGATGATTTAACTGGGTGGTGGTCATACAATGCAATATACGGATCATGTATAATAGACATGTATACTTGAAACCGATATATCTTATTAACCAATGTCACCTTAATACATTTAATTAAAAAATAGGATAAGTTATGATATTCTGAGTCTAAAAGAAAAATTTACAGAAGTATCGCTGTGTGCAAATTCTGTCTGTTTAGAAAATGATTTTAGAGGTGAAAATGCTTTCAAAATATCTTGATTATCTAGAGCTCTAAGTAAACTTGTTTTAAAAAATTAAATGTAAGATGAATGGAATAGTAATTATTCACAAGTCTTAAACTTTCCATGTGGATCTAAAATCAAGTAATTCTGAGTTCTTACTATCAATACTTTAGTAGTTCCTGAAGGGTTTTCAGGAACTACTATAAAGGACACATGGACAAAACTAAAGGGGAGGCTGGAAGCAAGGGAGGGAGGTGGGTTTGGCTGGGGTGGGGGGAGGAGGAGGGGGGAATGCAGACAACTGTAATTGAACAACAATGAAGTAATTTTAAAAGAAGTCAGTGAGGAGGGTGGCACAGTGGGGCTTGGCCACAGACCCTGAAGGTCTTGGGATTGTTAAAGCGGGAGGCAGCTGTGCCCCTTGACCTTGGCTCCAGCGAATACCACGTGTGCATCTGCGCACAGGCGAGGTCTGCGAGGCGGCAGGAGTGAAAGTGCTGCGGCAGATTCCCCAGTCATTAAAGATCCTCTTCCATCAGGTCCACATGATCGTTTTCCTACCAAAGTTGGCATATATATACTTTTTTCTCTTTACTAAAGTAAAATACATATATAGAAAAATGCAGTCATTAAAAAAAAGATTATTTCACATATCAAAAAAGTATTGATATAGTCTTTATTGCTATACATTCACATGTACACACACGTTTATCCTTCTCTGTCTACATATCTGTCTATTGTACAACAAAGAAAACAATTCAACCGTAGGAAATAACATATTTAAAGGAGCACATAAATTTTGGTTTCTGAAGCCACACTCAGGTCTTCAACAAACTGAAATACTCAGCAAATTGATTTGATCTGGATGGAAACTCACAATAATAATATTAACTATTATTTTATTGAGTGTGTTGGTCATGGTTCTGTGGACTTTAGTCATTCATCCATGTTTTTAACTCCCTTATTTATTCATTTATTCACTAAATATTTATTGAATCTACTGTGAGCCAGGCATTATTCTAGTCTCAGTCTACAAGAGTAAGAGAACATCTGTGTTCTTAAGGAATTTAACAGTCAAGTGAAGGGAGACCAAAATTAATCAAATAAGAGCTGAGAATTATAATAAATGCTACAGGGAAAAGTATGAGAGGCTGGAATGTATGACTGGAGCGTCTGAACCAATTTGTGGTAGGGGTAGGAAGTGGTCAGAGAAGAATTCCCTAAGGAAGTGATGCTTAAGCCAAGATTTAAGAAATAAGTAGGGCTTAACTAGAGGAAGTGGAAGTAAGACCACAGACCCAGATGATTTTGAAATATGGCTTTTGTTGGTTGTGTAAGATCTGTATATAGGAAGAAATTAAATAGATTGGCCATGAGTCACAAACTGGAGACCATCAGTTCTTAACCCACCAGTTTTAGAGGTTCTCTTTTATACACGAGAACAACTCAAGATCCCCTCAAACCAACATTGCCAGAAATAGTTTTGGGATCCAGATACCAAGGGACAACTGAATAGACCAGTTAAAACATTTTTTTTCCAAAAGGATTAAAACAATAATACATATTTGAAAGATAATTCAGGTATATACATTTTAAAAATAGGAAGATAGACCATAATTAAGTAAAGTATACATTTGAACCTATGTTAAAATGTATATTTTGAAAATAAGGAGTGTCCCAGTAAATATAAAAGGAGATTCCGAAAGAAAGCAAGTCAGAGAATGATGTTGAGAAAGAAAATCAGTAAGACATTTTTGCTTTGATTTAATTTGAGCTGCGAGACACTGTAAGTAACAAGGGACCTACGGTAGGTTAGAATAGGAAATCGAATGCTTGTGCCTTTCCTCCTCAATCATGTAAAATTAAACTGACAAGGACATTTCATAGGGATGTGTGCTTGGCAAACTGGAAAATGCAACATGAAGATTCATTTGGGTTATTTTTATATTTTCTTCAGAATAGACATATTTAAACCTCATAAATATGGTGTTGCAAATTGCCAAATGTACTCAAATTTCATTTTAGTAAATTATTATGTGTTTTCCCAAACAAGGGGATGTGGACGCTGTGGGTCACAACGTTCCAGCCTTCGTCCATCTTTCCACAAGAAAGCAATTGGCCTCCCCGCCTGGAGCAGAGGCTGCCGCAGGAACAGAATGGCCAGCCCTGGTCTCCAGCAGCTGCCGTATTATTGTAAACACAAGAATCCCCAAAGTGGAGACAAAAAGGACGGTAGGGATTCACTAAATCATGCTCTCCTGCTCTCAGGCAGTAAGCCACGACTGGGAAACAGCAGCTGCTGACAGACCCATCTGGAGAGCAGCTGAGACATGGAGCTGCTTGTTTTGAGCAAAGTCTTAAAGTCAATTGTATCTCTAACCGACACTGATACAAACAAATCATAGACACCTTATTGCAATGTGACTCTATTACATGGGGACAGTAAATAATGACAAATAGTAAAATAATACTAAGTATCACTTTGAGGGCATTAAGAGTAAGCTAGGCATTGAGTTATGCAATTTACAGATGCTCTGATCACTTCCCTTCTCTTCACTGTTTACAAACCAGCAACAGCTAGAAAGCTGTGCGGTCACCACCCACATGTGAGAGACAGGTCTTGGCAACTCTATTTACTGATGAGGAGACTAAAAGTTGGAGATAGTTTTACAATATTTCATCGTACCAAGGAACCACATTTTTAAAACACTTTCTTGTGGATGGAGCGAGGTACTAGGTTGTCCCTAATCTTGTTACCACAACATTACATACATTGAATACCTTTGCACGTACAGTATGTCTCACATGTGTGACTATGCTTGTATGATATATCCTTACATATGGAAATGCTGGCTTGTCACTTATGTTAGTTTCTAAGGACTCTGGAAAATGCCTTCTACATAGAATAAATGAATTCACTCTCCCCCACGCAATGCATGTGTTCCTGTCCTTACCCCCAACCTCTCAATACAGCCGTGATAATAGCCATCCCCTGTTGGTTTCTGCTCGACTCTGGTGGTGTTCTAAACAGCTTACAAACATTAAGTCATTCAATTCTCACAAAACTGTAAGAGATAAGTACTGCTGTTCTCATTACCATTTTATATATGAGAAAACTGAGGCAAATAGAGAAGAACAAATTTGCCCAAGGAGACACAACCAGTCAGCCACACAAGCTTTGGAGGACAGGACCCGTGCTTCTAAATCCTTCATCATGTGGTTCGAATTTTGTTTTGGTACCTCACTGTCGTGTTTATTTGTGTTTCTCAGCCCAGTTTTCTTGCCCTAGAAACATTATGCTCATAGCTCCTGGTGGCCCACGCTCTTCTATTTGCTGCTCCTGTGATGCTGCTCATTGTGCTAACTGCACCCACCTTGCTTCTGAAGTTGAAACGCTGTCATCAGGCTTCCATTCTCCTTGTGGCTTTCCGGAAGCCCAGTACTCTAAAGCTGTGCCTAGTCTCAGCCGTGGCCTCCAGAAAAGAGAGTCAGGGAGCTCTATACACCACCGGCACACCCTGAGCACTGCATTCCTCAGGGGTTCAGTTAACCGCGTGTTTCTGGGCCTGCCCACAGCTGGTGGGCGTTCTGGCCTTACATAGTATATTCACTCTAGCATGCCCACTTCTGTGAGCCTTTTGATTCCTTGCTCAGCCTTCATCGTGGACTTCTGGATTCTCTGCTTATTTCTGAGTGTGAGTTATTATTTTCCCAAAGTTTCCAAAGCCAGTCTAGGTCTAGCAATGTATTAATACCATCTTCAGTGGACCTTGCCAGTTTAGGTCTTGTGTCAAGAGTTGCGGGGGAGAGGGTTCCTGTATCAATAAACTCTTATTTTACTATATTAAATATTTTACTATATTTACTATCTATCCCACTTGATTTGGCACACTCCCAAAATTTCTCTTAGAGACTGCCAATATATGTTGGCTAGATTCTACATCTGATCTGGTGTAATGTCCCTTTTCTCCCCAAGCAGGCCCAGTGGTTCACCTGCTACATGACGTTTCCCCAAGCTGTGCCTTGACCCAGTTATTGGCATGGCTGGCAGGTGCAGGGGAGTGGAGGGGACGGAGAGTTCCATCTTGAGGTGGGCACGTGTCTGCTTGCTAGGTTTTGGCATCATCTTCTAGGTGGGAATACTAGTCTTTAAAAAGGAAGAATGTGCCACTCTGCTTATTGGAGTCCTGTTTTCCATCAGAGAAACAGATAGCTTTTGAAGGATAGTGAGAGAAATGCTTCGGAGAGAGGAGGCATGGACCCAAAGCAGAATACAGACACATTGCATTAAAAGATTTTGCTTAATTCTTCTGGTCATCTTCGGGAAGAACATGAAGCTATATTTTTGACCTTTTGACTCAACTTCAAGGAAAGTTACTCTTGAGTCAGGATGCTTGAATTACTGTGTAGATATTGCACATAATTTTGTATTGTTTTGCTTCTTTATATCATTTTTATGATGCGCCAAAGACATAAAGGGAATTCATGCTTCTCACCTTGGGAAATGTAGCCCTAATGTTTCACGTCTAAGAGAGAAAGGACTCCCATGGAACATGGGACGACAAGCAGGCCCCATGTGTGTGACAGTAGAATTTCCTGTGGGTAAATCAGGATGGCATTATTGCCTAGAGTTAAAACTTGCTCTTGCTAAAACCTCTCCCTGAATCAAAAGAACTTATGCTGATGCATGCCTAGCTTCTTTAGACCCATATTGTTATTCTTTTTGAGTTCAGCCCAAAAGCCTATTGTCTTTTCATTTGCATATTTATCCTTTTGCTGCTCTGTCTTGGGCATCTACTACCTAATGTAAATCTACAATCTATGCATAGTTAATGAAAACCATTCTGCTGTAATGTCCCTGAGAACAGCAATAAAAAGCCAGTCAAGACAACAAGGTGCCTCTCTCAGAATGATAAGGGAGGAGTCGCGTGGTCCTGGAATTTCTAGTCCAGTATACTCCATGTGAATTTATTCACACGCCTGCCATGGCATACAAATTCTGCGGCATACAAATTCTGCGGGCCAGAATTCGCGACAAAGACTTCGTAAGCATTTATATGTCTATCAGTTTACATGGAATCTCAGGGTGATCACAAGACCTATTAAAAAATAGTTGTTTCTCTGACTCCAACATTTGAATAATCTGCTTCTTAAAACATAGTTACTCATATAACTTCCTCTTTTGGTTGTGGATATTTTAATGAGAGATTTTTTTTTTTTTTTTTTTTTTTTTGGCGGAGTGGGTGAAGAGAAGGGGAGGAGATAGCAGGAAGTGCGTGATTAGGTTGTTCCCAGTATCTTTGAGTCCCAACTGGGCGGTACCGAAATGTAACTTATTTGGGGGTTGGGGGAAATGAGTCCACAGATGTTTGTGAATAAAATTAGTTGAAAAAATATTTTGTGGAGAGAAAAAGCTCTAGAACCAACACACTTTTGTTAAAGTCCTCGTTTCTCTATTTCATAGTTGGATCATCCTAGCCAAGTCATTTAACTTCTTTCTGCTTTGGTTTTAATAATGAGGATAATAATATTATCAGCCCTGCCAATCTCAAAAAGAAAAAAAAAAGGATGTTCAAGATATTAATTAACATTCTGGACCTGAAAGCCTTTGTAAATTTTTCAGATGCCATTGGGTTGGTGATGATGCTCCAGCATAATTACTGTGGAATAGCTGTGATCTGAAAGCAAACTGGTTTTTCTTACGGGCTGTGTTTGCCACATGGGGTGGTGCTTTGTTTCTTCCCAGGATTTTCATTTTTAATGTTTCAAACTAATTAAGTATTGGCAAACATAAATTATAAACATGGTATGTTTGAATGAATGTTCATTTCTAATTTTATACCGTGACTACTGAAAAATATTTTTTTTTTACCCTGAAAAAAAAAACGTACAGATTATAACCACAGAGAGGGCAAACTGGTTTTTCTTAATTGTTCCAAAGGACATTCTTTGTATAAGTTTGTATACATTCTGAGGATCCAAAGTAAATTTCTAAATACACAGAAGTCTATAAGAGAAAATGACTCGCTATTCCAAAGTAAAATTTGAGTTTATAAAGAAAAATCAGTGTCCTTTTTTATATGTGCTGAGGTAGAGAGACCTGTCCTCTCTTTCTTTCCCCACAACGATCTTCATTCTTAAAGAAATCGCGTAAGATTTGGTTGCTGTTTAACATTACTTTTTTTTTTTTTTTTTTACTATATCCAGGCCTATTGTCACTTTTTTTTAGTCTGTTATTCCAAAGTGACATCAACATTCAGATAATTAACACCATTCAAAGGCCCTTTCATAAGGAAGATTCTGAATAGTCCTTGGTCCTCTTTCCCTGCACTCAATATCTCTTGTTTATTTTTCTCTCCAAAGATGTGTTATTATTATATGACATCCATAATATAATTCAACATAATAATACAAAATTGTATTATTATTATCATGAATAAGTGAAGGTTTTGCTGATTATAGATTACTCTTTGGAAAATGGTAGAAAGAAGTCCTTGAAAGATACTATCCTGTTAAAGAAACAGCCCTTAAAAGAAAGATTCTCCTGCAATAATAACAAGCTTACAATGAAAACTAATTAAGCTCATAAAAAATGTGTGGGTTGCAGAGCATACCACTTTTCTAAATTTTTCACTGATATTAAGATCACTCTGTGTACAAGTTTTAAATGTGGGAATCATCCACTTTATTCCAAAAACATCAGGCAAACTGGAAGAGAAGAAAGAAAATATATTTCTCAGGTTGAATTATATCAGTTGGCTGCTCCCCGTAATCAAATCGCTGGGATAACTGCCAAATCCCTTCCCTTGCGTGGTATGCCACCTACTCCTAGCAGAACCAACATACCAGGGGTTGTTTTAAAGGTGAATCCTCTGCTGAGCAGGGAACTGGGTGATTCCAAGGGTTCTCCACACCCCATCCCTAAGCCCCAGGGGGACTAGGACCCCTGGTGGGATCATCCATACTTCAGGTTGAAGAGCTTCTGTGGTATATTAGACTTTCAAGGAGGCATGTGTGTTTCAAAAAAAAATCAATATTGTGATATGATTTTATATTTGGAAAACCAAATAAAAATGCTTATTTTGAAATTTCAAACCATGTGCTGCTTATTTGGTTTTCTAAGGGAGGAACAGATTTTGAGATGTTGAAATGCTGTTCATACTTTTTTGTTCCTTCTGCTCCGTGTGAGAATTTGCCTGATTTTCTTGCCAAAGCCAGAATCTGTACTGAGAGTGGATGTCAACAAGACCACTGGCTTCCCAGGGTGCAAAGGAGAGAAATCCACCTCCATCAGCCCTGACCCAGGGCACAGACGCCCTGTGCTTGCCCTACCCTTCTTTTCCTTGGTCAGCTTTCCTGTAGAAACTGTGAGCCCAACACCCGCCCGGGGGTCTCAGGAGAAGCTGAAACTCTGTGCCTGGAGGAGTGGGCGGAGCACTGGGTGAGACTTTGGATACAGAGAGGGTGGCTGTCCCAGAAAGAGCAATTTTCTTCTTTGCCAGTCTCCTGAGAGAAAAGTAGGAAGGAAGAGGGGAAGGGGAAACCTAGCTCACACTTGTCAGTGTGGGCTTACTTAAGTGTTTTGCCAAGTAACCATGGAAAAATACATTGATACTAGACTTCATTACTGCAACCAGAAAGAATTTTTCATGATTAATAGTTTCTGAGTCTCCAATGCCTGGAATATGGCTCTGCTAATAAGAATGCACTAGTAGTTCTCAAAAAAATCGTAAACAAATTTAAAATCATGTATGCTGGAAATATCAGGAAATAGAAATGCAGACATGTAATCATGTAATATGATTATTTCTTATAGAGGAATAAAAATGAAAGTCAGTTTACCACTCAGTAACCAATAGGATGATGAATTGGCTCGATTTCTATATCTAAGAGTTAGTGAATATTTACATTTCTTCTTAATCAGTGGTGATTCCAGAAGACTGAAGTCTAAATAATTTATGGTCTCTATATTCTGTAATCAAAAGTGGAGCACTGCCCTAGCTAGTGTGGCTCAGTTGGTTGGGCATCATCCCAAGAAGTGAAGGGTCACCCGTTTGATTCCAGGTCAGGGCTCATGCCTGGGTTGCAGGTCCAATCCCTGGTTCAAGAAGCAGCCAGTCGATGTTTCTCCCTCACATTGATGTTACTCTCCCTCTTTTCCCCTCTCTCTAAAAATAGATTGACAGAAAAAGAGAGAGAGAATTTTTTTTTTAATGAAGCACCTATTGTACATAGATCAATATTTGAGAGTACTGAGGATCCCCAGCCTTAGGGAGGATGTGAAGGTGTCAGGCAAGAGTGGCTCCATCTTTTCTATGTACTCACTGACATGGACTCTAATGTCAGAAACCAAAGCCTCCAGCCCTGACTGGTGTCGCTCAGTGGATCGAGCACTGGCCTGCAAACCAAATGGTCGCTGGTTCAATTCCCAGTCAGGGCACATGCCTGCGTTGCAGGCCAGGTCCCCAGTAGGTGTTGCACAAGAAGCAACCACACATTGATGTTTCTCTCCTCTTTCTCCTTCCCTTCCTCTCTCTCTAAAAATAAATAAATAAAATCTTATTTAAAAAAAAGAAAAGAAACCAAAGCCTCCAGATTCCAGCATCCCACCAGTAACCAGCAGACACTGGAATTACATAATTACTACACTAGGAATGCCTTTGATTGGCCTAATACTTTATTTACCTCTGTAGACGGTTCCTGACACGTGATAGTTCAACTTGCTTTTGACTGTACAATGGTGCTAAAGTGATATGCACTCAGCAGAAATCACACATCGAATTCTGAATTCTGTTCTTTTCTCAGGAAAGCGATATGTGGCCTGATGCCGGGCAGTGGCAGCAAGTGACAGTTCCTAGCCAGCCACACAATCAAGAAGGTAAACAAAAGATTCTCTAAGCAGGGTGTCCAATCTTTTGGCATCTCTGGGCCACACTGGAAGAAGAGGAGTTGTCTTGGGCCACACATTAAATGCACAAACACTAATGAAAACTGATGAGCCAAAGAAAGGCTTTACGTAAATTTACGATTCTGTGTTGGGCCTCATCCATAGCCATCCTGGACCACGTGTGGCCCATGGCTGCAGGTTGGACACCCCTGCCAGGGTACTATGTTGCCAGCATGTTTTAGATATGGTGTCTCGTGGTTTTGCATAAACTACATGAGATAAACAACACTGATTATAAAACAGGCTTTGTATTAGATGATTTTGCCCAACTGTAGGTCAGTGCAAGTGTTCTGAGAATGCTCAAGTAGGCCAGGCTAAGCTATGGTGTTTGGTATTAAATGCATTTTTGGCTTATGATATTTCAACTCATGATGAATTTATCGAGATATAACATCATCATAAATTGAGGAGCACCTGTATTAACACTTTATTTACCAAAATGCAAATATTCTTGAAAGGAATAACAGGTTATGTTCTATCTAGCATTTAAATATTAATGGAGAGCGTTTATGACAGCTCAGGAGCTGGTTCTGACAGGGAAGGGAGAGAGAGAGGTTGAGGGCACTGAGCATCTGAAAGGACTGTGACAAACGAGAGTGTCCACTGAGGTCAAAAGGGACTCTGAAATCAGTTTGCTTACTTATTTTCCAGCCTTTATTGAATCTTACCCCTGACAGCATTCCCTCTTCAGGACAGCACTAGTTATCCAGATAAAGAAAGAAGCAGAAACTGGTGAACAAGGTAAACTAAGAATCCATATCCAATGAGGCAAGTTGAACAGGATGGAGCATCCTTTGGTCAATACAGGATGAAAAAACCCACAATCAAAGGCTGGGGACATCGGGACAAGGGTGCTACAGAAAGTACATGTGAAACAGCTCTGAGAACACAGTGCCTTGGGATAAAACGATGTTCCATATTCCCAAAATATTCAGGCTGCCCTGGTTTCTGCTGCATCCCGGGATTTTCTCTGCTCGGCTACCCTCTTAAAGCTGTCCCATCCATACTCTGACAGCCTATGATGTCCTCCATCCCAGTGACCCTTGGGCTCCTGGGTTGTCTTCCTCAGGGTTCTATTTACAGAAAACAGTGCTTTAATTTAATACAGTGACATGGTTGCCCATAAGTGCTAGTAGAGGTCTGATCTACTTACAACATAGAGCTAGCAGGTCAGAAACAAGTTAAATCTTACCAGGCCCATAGATCCTCTCAGTCCCTCAATCTGCCCACCTCATGGTCAGTCCTACCACCTTGTTACCTTTCAAACTATTTTAATCTCCACGCCAACCATTGCCACCACCATCAAGCCCCTTACACCCACTTTTTCATGATCATCTATCCACGTATCAGATAGAGACATACTGGTAGCCTACTCTATGGCTGGCATTGGGGCGGTACCAGTGACTGAAAGAGACACAAATCCCTGCCTGTCTTGGCACTTACAGTTCAGCTGGGGGGTGCAGACAAGAGGAAAAATAAATAACTAAGACCTACAGTACAACAGCCAGCAGTAAGTTCTATGGGGAAAAATAAGCAGGGAGGAAGACAGTGTATTAGGGAAAGGTGGTTACAATTTTAATCATGGTGGCCAGAGAAGGCCTCAATGAGAGGGTGATATTTAAGTAAAGACCTGAAGGATGTGAGGGAGGGTATCTGAGGAAAGAGTGGTGCAGAAGGAAGACCACAGATAGTGCAGCTCTGGAGCGGGAGCTTGCCTGGCCTGTTGGAGAAATGCCCAGGAGGCCAACGGGCCTGGAGCAGAGCTAGTGAAGGGTGATCAGCACAGGTGAGGTAAAAGAGGTAAATAGTCTGGGCCCAGAGGTGAGAAACAACCCTGACCGTCCCCAAATCCCACAGACATTGAGTAGCATTGTGAGAAACTGCTCTAGGGAGCTTCCACTAGGACTGCGTATCCTTTCTGCCTGACAGCAACCGGAGGATGCACTGTGCATGTCTAGATATTCTGCCCTCTATCTGGGCCTCTGCCAATTTTGAGCAAGATCTTTATGCACCTCTTGGTTCCTTCAATGGCAGTTACATGCATAGGTTTTTAATCCGGAATTGTGATTGTTCTCAATTGCCACACAGATGTACATTTGTAGAGATTTGTTTGCTCTTGAGTTTTTAGTCAATTAATTCAAGAGTAAGAGGAAGTATGCAGGAGAATTCACAATCACAAGTGCTTTTCAGCCATGCCATCAATATTGGGAAAAGATAATAACCTATGGAAGATGGAGAGGAGGTTATGAATTCTGAAGGGAATACAGCTGACTGCATGTGTTCCAAGGTGTCCCCAGTGCCTGGATCAGCTCATCACTCTTCCCTGCACTGAATAAATGCACACTTCTTTATGAAATAGGAATACGTTGATAGTTAAGACTTGCTACCTTTCCAACTATTTTAATCTATTTCATATTACATTTCATCATAGCCAGATGTCACTTTTTTTTTTTTTAATGAGGAGAAGCCATTTAAGAAAAATTCAGGGAATCCATTAAGCAGCAAATAGAGATTATTGGACCTTGGATTCTAACTCCGCCTTACTCTATAATCACAATGTTTCATACAACTTCTCTGTATTAAAAGCAAATATTTAGGACACTTATTCTGTACCAGATGCTGTGGTGAGTGCATATTAACTCTTCACATATATTAACCCATAAAATATCTCTGGTGTATTCTGTTATTATACCATTTTATAGATAAAAGTATGATGCTTAGAGAGTTTAGAAATATGTATAATGTTGATATATGTAGCATCCAAGGGCACACATTTTCATTTACTCTGCAGAGGGAGGTAGGAAAAACTGAGAAAATATACTCAAATCTTTTCTTTTTAGGTTAAGAAATGTTGGCGTTTAATAACACATTACACTTTGGCAGTATACAACTAGGATTTACAAAAAGATATGCTCAACTGTTGGTATATAAAAAAGAAGCACTATTTATTTTTCTACATACAAAATTGTGATATCAGAGTTCATCTCTTATTAAGGTAAGACTAAGTTGAGGAAAAGCAAAATATCCTCTAATTTAAACGTAATCCATTTTTTACGTTCTATTTAAAGATTTTGTTTATTTATTTGTTTGTTTGTGTATTTATTTATAGATAGAGGAGAATAGAGGGATAAAGAGAGGGAGAAAAGCATCAATGTGTGGTTACCTCTTGTGCATCCCCAACTGAGGACCTGCCCTTCAACCCAGCCAAGTGCCCTGACTGGGAATCAAACTGGCTACCCTTTGGCTTACAAGCCAGCACTCAGTCCACTGAGCTACACCAGCCAAAGCTATTTTTTTTATTATTATATTTTATTGATTATGCTCTTACAGTTATCCTGATTTTCCTCCTCCCCACTCCCACCCAGCACCCTCCATTCCCTCAGGCAATACCCCCACCATTATTCAAATCTTAAGAAGCAATAAGCAGACTGATATCATTAGATTGGACTGTGATATCTAATCTAGTTTATTCTCTAATGGATTTCTCCAGTGGCTAAGGGATACGCACCCTTAAGGAGCAAGCTGTAGGTCAGGAAAGCCATGGGACACCTTGGCTTATTCAGATTTTACAGGCCCAGTAATCAACCTAAAACCTTGTAAAAGTAGGTGCAGACACATTATCTCACTTTTTCCACACCTATATCCAGGTTGCACCAGGAAGGTCAGAATTGCGTGCTTGGGGAAAAATCACTGAAATAAGTTAAATAAACTGAGCCATTCCCAAGAGCTCCGTGGTCCTGTGAGAGTGAGTATATGCAGAGCTTGTCTCTTCCTTATCTCAGTGTGAGAAATCCAGAAAGGTCTCCAAGAAATGGAGTGTTGTTTCTTTTGTCTGTCTCTCCCACTGGAATCTAAAACTCTGAAGGGCAGGAAGCTTGCTTTAATTCACAGATGTTCCCTACACACTTAGAACAGTGCCTGGCATATATGGCACTCAAAAAATATTTTGCAAGTAGATGACAGGAAGTCAGTAGGTGGAGTAACATAGGGAGCCCGGCAGGCTTTGAGCCGGCAAATGTGAGTTCCAATACTAGCTCTGCACCTTCTCATCAGGTGAGCTCCGTACTCTGAAGCTTTAGTTTCCCAAGTTGTAAAGACGTGAACAATCAAATCATTGTAAGAATCATTCTTGAAGCACATGGGTTTTACAGGTGTAGTTATTGTTGATATCACAATATTTTTATTTATTTTTCTTTCAATTTTATTTTGCATTGGTTTCAGGTATACAGCGTAGTGGTTAGACAATCGTCTACCCCAATAGTCATCACAATATTTTATATGAAATAGTTAAAAATATATAATGTTATATTTTTTAGTGTTCTATAAGACACAACTGTAGCTTGAATTCTTAAAAATATTTGTTCACTTTAGCACCCTCTGTACTACTGAAAATGCTAAGGCTCATTAACAGCCTAAGTTCTCCCAGGTTTCTCTGTAAGAACTTCAGCAGTTCAGTTAGCCACTGGAGTATATCAGCAACTGAAACACACAACTGTCTAATGCCAGGGTCTCTTAAATCATAAACACCCCGGAACAACACAATGGCCTGATTAATAGCAGACAAAGTTAGAAGACTAAAGAAGACAAGCTCATTTCTTGGGGCAAATACTTTACTATTGACGAAAGACAGAGAAAAAGCAGGAATAAAACATGTGATTGATTTTGCTTTTCGATTTTCTTTCAGGAAGAATGGACTTCAGACCAAGAATGGTGGAACAAACCTCAATGAGCTGAGCGGGTATAGCGGCACAAGACAGGCGAGACCGTGAGACAGAGAGGGAGGCTACTCTGAACCAGTCCATCCCCACAAATTAAAGTGGGGCACATGCAGGGACATGGCTCTGAAGATTTCTGGGCCATTTCCAATTACTTCTGAGAGGTGAGCTGAAATATATTTACTGAGGGACAGCAGATGACCATAGGGCGGCTATAGTTGCATTTTCCAACCGTAAGTTGCACAAGCCACAGCTCGGCTTTAAAGGACGTTTGTTAAAACCAGTCTCAGAGAGTAAGAAGAGCCAGTTCAATCCATGAAAGGCAGGTTCACACATTTCACACATTCACTCAAAAGTCACTTATTAAGTGTCTTCAGTGTGCCTGGTATGCCATAGTCAGAGCTCAGCTGGATCTCCAAAAAGCACCTGACAAAACCTTTCAGGGAATACAAACAAAGTAGGTATCTTCTTAACTGATTGAATGGCAGGAGTCCCTGACAAATGAATGATGTAATCTGTATGGAAGCGTAAATTGATACAGATCAATGGCATGTTGAGTGAACCAAAAGGGTGAACCAAGAGGGTGAGTTTGGTCTCATATGTGAAAGAAATCACGTTAGAGAGGAAATAAAGGCCACTTCCTTCTTAGAAGGTCAACTCACCTGGAGTATTATTGACTTAGTCCCCCACACCACCATTGAAATGAAAAGGAATGTTAAGCTAAGGACGACACAAAGACCCTGAAGGGGGTACACAGACTCTGTCATCTGAGGAGCAACTGCAAAGAAAAAACAGGTGTTTGCCTGGAAAGAAATAAAGATTCTGGGGACACATACTAGCTGCCTCCGTTAATGAACGGGTGCTGCAGATTGGGTTGGAAAAGGAGGAAAAGGCTGAACATTTGTGACCCGTCTCTGAGTCAGGCACTCTCTGGTGCATCATCCTCACTTAATCCTCACATTCAGCTGTAAAGTGTCTGATCTCTGAGGCACACAGACACATTTCTCCCCGGGAGTATCAAGAATACTGAAAGACGTGGCTTCTGCGTGGCCAGTTTCCTCTTCCCAGGCCCCAAATACTGCTCTCATATTAACAGAAGGTCATTGTAGAAGTTCTGAGAGGTTAAGATCAGTGAAGATTCAGAGGCGAAAACAAGTATTCTGTCTTTGGGGTGAATGTTTGACTAAGGGGTGGAGGCAGAGAAATCTTTCCAGTGATCACAAAGGGCTTTGTAGTGGAAAGGACACAGAGAGTGCAGCCCCGCATGTCAGCGTAGCAGCCCTATCTCACAGAAGAGTGTACTGACACACACGTTGCACGAGCCCGTGCACCAGAGCTGCCGCTGATTTCCCCAATGGGACTTTAGGAATGTAAGACGTGGGGTCTGCTTTGAAAAAGACAAAAACTGGTACGCCTGAGTGGCAAAGTCAGTTGGATGTCTCCAGTTCAATAACCATGTCTGAATTAAGCTTCCATTCCTTTAAGAACCATGCTTACCTTCACACTTATCTTGGTTTGTAGAGGCCCTCCTTAAAAGCCTCGTGCATGGAGAAAGGAATCTTTTCAGAAAGACCGCAGAAAATATATGAAAAGGTTCTTTGAAAGTGATCACGTTTTGCAACTTTCAATGCACTGTTGCCAGCTGCAGTGATCAGGTTAAGTACAGTTGGTGGTTTTTCTTTATTTTTTGTATTTAATAGTTCACTGTTTCCTACTATTCTCAAACAACCTGAGTCGTCTGGGCTTCCTGGAATCCCCTTGGCAAGGAAGCCGACGGCATGAGAAGCAGCGTTCTTTTTCTCTGGTGGTGTTCCCGGCAGATGAAGGCACATCTGAGGTTCTGTGGTTAATGGCATACATTTAAAAACAATTCAAGAAAACAGACATCCAAAACATCACCTTCGTGAATGGTAGTGCTGTGTTAAATACTATAGCTTGGGGTTAGGGAACAGAAAGAAGTAGTTTCACTGAAGAAGTAACTGCCCAGACGACTCCACTCGAGGTGGAGGTAGTCACCTTCCCTGAATCAACCAATCCCAGCCACAAACTCAGTCCGATCTGCCCTTCCACCACCTCGCAAACCAGAATCAAATCTTTAACTCCCCCAAATGTGCTCTTCGCTCATGTTGACTTTCATTAAATATTTATTATATGCCTGCATGTAAGGACACAGTTAAATTTAATCCTCACAGTAACTTCTTGAAGTGAGTACTACTTTTATTCTCCTTTTACCAGAGACTGGCAGAGACTGAGGCTTAGAAATTCTGCTGAAACAAGCCCAGAGCTGTGCATCTTCACTATCACACTAAAATGCCTCTCCCAGGCCACATTCCTCCCACCCGGGGTGGGCCCACAGACACCTGAATTTAACCTGGAGTACTCTATTGAAAAGGTAGGAAACAAGTTAGTAGCACCTTGAAGCTCTGGCTACTACAAACAAAAAGAAGCCCCTGGCAAAACATTTTGACAGTTGCCACGTGGGAGGGTTGTTGGGGGTGGGGTGCGAAAAGGTGAAGGAATTAAGAAGTTCAAATTGGTAGTTACAGACCAGTCACGGGAATGTAAAGAACAGCACAGGGAATTAGTCAGTACTATTCTAGTAACTGTGTATGAGTCAGATGAGTACTTCACTTATTGGGGTTGTAACCGGAAAACAGGCCGGCATTCGGGCTGCCTGTCACTAACAAACCCAATAAGCAATGACAGCGATTGAATCTTTAAAGGCGTTTTATTCAGATGGCCAGCAATCTGAGAAGATGGCGGGTTTGTACCCTAACAGACCATCTTGCTTCTCTTTGTTCAGGCCAGGGTTTTTATACCAGGGAATAAGCAGGTAGGTAAGAGCTTTGGAATCCAGGGGAGTGGGCGCGCAGGCCCAAGGCATTCCTATCCTGAGCCATTAGCTGCTCCCCGGGAGTATACATTATCAGTGCCCCAGTTAGTCGGCTGTCCTCCCAGGCGCTAGGATCGGCCTTATCTGCGGTTTTCTGAAACGAGAGGCTTGAACGTAAACATTATTTGCCATATTTATAGCCTTTTACCTCAGACTAAAATCTTCCAGCTCTAGCGTCCTCTATCATTCCTTAAACGTAAATATTATTTGCCATCTTTATAGCTTTATAGCTTTTTACTTCAAACTGAAATTTCCCAGAAAGCATCCCCTATCAGGGTGATCACTTCGCAAGTTACAGAAATGTCTAATAACTAGATTGTACACCTGAAACCAATATAATATTGTAAATCAACTCTAATTGAAAAATAAAAAAATATTTAAAAAGAAACAAGAGCCCTGTGGCAGGAGACACAGTGAGCCTCAGGTGTGCAGGCAGCCACACTGGCTGGTTCGCCCTCAGCCGTGGCCGCAGCCTCAGCCTGGAAGAGCTCCAGGGCGGCTGCACGCACACGGAGGAAAGAATCTGGTCTTTCTCTGTCCGTTTTTATTTTGACTTTCAGATTTCTGGGCTTTGGAAATCTGCCAGAAAAGCCTGAGAGCAGCCTTAGACCTGTTGGCATCACCGCTAGGAGTTGTTAGCCAAAAGCTTCAAATCTTTTCCTCGGCATGGAGACTTGTCTTTTGGGAGTAACTCAAAGATACGCTTTCAACCAAGATAATTAGTTTAACAGAAGAGAGCCCTTGTGATTTAAGAGCTCGCCATTGATTACTAGGTCGAGATAGGATTGTTGTCTCCTTTTTTCCCCTTTTGAGACCCCAGATAGTGAGGTACTTTTGACCTTGTGCAAGAGAGATCCTCTTTCCCACTGAGAATAAGGTGAGGTGAGGAGGCAGGGGAGGGAGGCAAGAAGCAGTTAATGTCTTTGAGCCACTTCTCAGCGTTCCTGTTTACACCATCAGCCTTCACTTCCTCTATAGGCAAGTGACTCTCACCAGTAGAGTCAGGAGAAAAACATGACTTTCCTAAGGCCAGCCGTGGCCCCAAAGGGGTTGAACATGCAACCCAAAATATGCCACTTTGGCATACTGATTATTTGGAGCTGAAGGCACTGGAAGAAACGGGAGAAGGGTTCTCTAACCTGTCCCTTTGTACCAAAAACCAGGCCATAAAATTTTGCACGAGAAAGGTGCCCTCTCACACCAGCCAGAGAACATTCTTGTCACCAGAGACTTGTGTACAAACAAACCTGCTAAAACAACCTCTAACTTCCATTAGTTTCCGGATGTATTTTCTAGTTACTGTTTCACAGTTTATTGCCCCTATCTCAAACCTCTTTGTCTTATCACCTCCCCACAACTTACCATTCTTTGTTTAAAAGTATGTGTAAGCTGTGGGGCTTCATAGCTTCTTCTGGTCATCATTTTTATTTTGAAGACCCCCTTGTACTCATAGAAATATTAAATAAAATGTGTATGCTCTTCTTCTGTTAATCTGTCTTCTGTCAGTATAATTCTTAGGTTCAGCCACAGAACCTAGGAAGTAAAAGGAAGACCTCCCTCCCCTACAGCTTTCTTGGAATGCATGGAAACTCTCTTTCCAAATAACTGGGTGACAAAAACTAGCCAAACTGACGAAATGCCTCTTTAACATTTTTTTTTTTTTTTTGCCCTTATGCATTCTATTCATGATCATTGAAGGAAATCTAGAAATGTTAGAATGTACTGGGACATAGAGGGCCTAAGCCACCACCTATGCTGGAACGAAGGTGTGTTGCGTCACAGGCTTTAGCCTGCTTGACCACGATAATCCTCATTATCAGAAGCAACTGAGTCATGGCTGCTGGCAACCTGCTGGGAACCCGTTGAATCCTCACTGCCCTTCCCCTTGAGTTTTTCCCAGAAACAAGGCCCATAAATCTCCCTACTTTCTGTCTTCTAATCAGCCATCCCTTATTAGAGGGCATTGTCTTGCAAACACCTATACCCAGGACAACTGGGGCAGATCTGCAGGGTGACCCACCCTCCCCAGAGGTCTGCTACACTCCCTTAAAAACTCTTCCATCCTTTTCTTGCCACAGTAGTCTGCTTGGACTCAATCCACCTGATCGCAGAGTCTCACCAATAATAAAAGCCTTTAACTGGACCTTTTTATCTCTCAGTCCTTTCTTAGCCACATCGGGCCTCTAACAAGAAATATAAAGAAAAAGATAATAGGTACTCAGCTGGTGTGATTGAGTGCCGACCTGCAAACCAAAGAGTTGCTGGTTCGATTCCAAATCAGAGCACATGCCTGGGTTGCAGGCTAGGTCCCCAGTAGGGGGTACACAAGAGGCAACCACACATTGATATTTCTCTCCCACTTTCTCCCTCCCTTCCCCTCTCTCTAAAAATAAATACATAAAATATTTAAAAAAAAGAAAGTAAGTAAATTCAAACCACTCAAAATACCACTATCTAGAGATAATTACCATAAACTTAATCCAGATTCTTTGAAGGTTTTGTAACAGGGCGCAACAAGAGAGGGTCCCCAAATAAGGATTTGTAATGGGATCCAGAACTCAGGGTGTTCAGGAAATACTAGAGAAAAAAATATGTATAGGATGTCCTCACCCTCACAAGTCTGAGCTGGGGGATGGGACACATGGAGCAGAGTCATTCAGAGCTTTGTTGTACAGCAACATCTTTGCAGCTAACCTCTGGCATGGTCATTTAACATATCTGTAACCTTTAACTGGTTTCATGGATATGTTAAATAGCTGTGACCGTGCTTTGAGCCAGGGGGATGGAAGTGACTTCCACCCAAGATGTGACTAGGAGGCAACTCTCCCTGGTTACAGTGTCTGTGTGAGAGCCTGGAGGTGACTGGCTCCATGCCATGGGGCCACACCTGCCTGGACTTACTATGGCAGCCCAGTAAAGCTGGAAGAATAGGGAATGCTGGCAGGTATAACTGTTTGTGGGGGAGTCTGAAATGGGGCTGCAGAGGAAGACTGGTGCGGGGATTTAAACCCAGGCGCAGCCGCCATACCTGGGCAGGACCACGAGGCTTTGGAGGAGTTGGGACCACATGGCTGTGGCAGAAGAATGGGGACCCCATGGTTTGGGTGAGGGTCAGGACCACGCAGAGATCTTGGTGGCAGTACAGCAGATGGTGCCAGAACTGAGGGGCTGCCTGAACCATGGACTTCTACTTCTTTTCCTGAGATATGGGACCCCAGACTGGGCAGAGGGGAGGAAGAAGGACTGTGTGCGTCTGTAGGTATACTAAAGGACTTTAGTACTTTAATGAAGACATTAAGTCACTACTCTTAAGTCTGTATAACTTACAAATAAATAATTCCTTTCCTTTTCACCGATCTCTGGCATTGAGAGACATCTTTCCTCTGGCGGTGGGCAAAAAGAACCTAGTACAGGGGCGGGAACCCCTGGAAGAAAGGGGGGATCCTTTTGGTAATAGTATATCATTCATCCCCCTGCCCTGGTCTGTTCTGTAACAGTTTTTCTACTTAAATATAAACATATAAAGTTCTCTCTTTTTTAAAGAATGGAATCAAATTCTCTACATAGTTTTGTAACTTGGTTTTTATATTACAGTATACCATGAATAATTTTTATATAAAAATAAAAACTTCTCTTACTGCCCTATATGAATTGAAACATATGAGCACGCCACCATTTTTTAACCAGTTTAGTATTGTCAGACTTGTAGGTAGTTCCTTACTTTTCAACATCACATTAAGCAACAATACAATAGAATCATTCATACATTTTTGAGCACTTGCCAATTTTTACCTCAAAATAAATGGCTAAAACTGAAACCAGCACATTTCTTAAGGTTTCTGAGACACTGCCTTTCAGAAAGATTATCCAACAACAGTTTCACAATCAATGTTTGAAAGTACCATTAAGCCCTTGATACGGCAAACCAGTGATCCCCAAAATAATCTGAGGAGAGGGAAGGGGCCAAGTCACAGCTGTGTCAGGAGGCCCCTACCCTGGGCCCTTACACGGCACTAAGATGGTGTAAATGATTGTCGCTGTGTTGTCGCTGTCCCGAACTTGTAAAATGAGACCGCAGCAGAGGTAGATTCTTATCGCAGAACGGAGGAGAGTCCCAGGGGCCTCCTCGGAAGGCCTCACGGTGGTGTGCCCTGTCGGTGAGAAACCAGAGCCAAGGCCTGCGTTTGGGGTGAAAGCTCATCTGCAGCAGCGGGTAAAAGCTTCAGAGGTGCAGAGCTTATTTATAAATCTCACACTTACACAGCACTTCCATGTGCCGTCACTCTAAGGGCTTTATAAACCTCAAGTTACTTAATTCTCATAATGATCCTTTAATAATGCAGGTACCACTTTTATCCTCATTTTTACACAAAGAGAGTAAGTAACTTGTGTGTCTAACCACAAAGCAACGTAGCCCATCAGGGCATATCTCTGATCCAACTGCGAGCACCCCCCAGCTGCTCCCACATATTAGGAGAGTAAACACTCCATTTTCCAATCAAGCAGACAGTGCCATTTTCCTGGTATTGCCACAGGAAAAGCAACGAAAGCCGACCTTCATCCACAATAAGCTACTTACGTCCTACTTAAAATAACTAAAATAATTTTAGATAACAACACATTCCCTGTGTCTGATTTAGCCCTGGTTTCATTTGCCATTTATTAATTTTAACTGTTTCTTTTCCTGGGCACATTCAATTTTTTCTTTAATAAATCAAAATTGGATCATTTAGGCCTTCTACTTGCCAAGGCCCTGAGACATACAATTCAATTCCCCCAACAACAAACTTAGAAGGCATGAGGCTTAGAAAAACTAAATGGTTTATTTATGGCTTACAGCCACTCCTTGGTTGTATGGATGAGAGGCAGGACAGGAGTCTCCAACTGCGTCCCCACTCCGTCCTGTCTCCTCTCTCCATGAGCTTGCAACAGGCATTGAAACTGAGCAGAAACGTGAAGTGCATTGACGTGCTAAAAGACAAAGGTAGTAAATAGAGAAGGACCTACAAACACACACACACACACACACACACACACACACTCGCACACGCACATGGACAAAGGGGGCCGCGTACTAAACCTGACAAACTCAGGGGGAGGCCTGTGTGGCAGCTTTACATACTCAGAGACCTAAGTAACCACATAGGGTGGTCTGAAATTAAAACTTTCTAACTAAAAGCAATTTACGAGAGGTAGTCTTGTCCTGGGCTAGAAACTTCCCTAACAAAAGCTGATCTTTACCTTAAACGAGACTATTTTCTATTTAAATCTATGATAGCCTAACTTTGGAATGTCAAGGTAACTTCCGTTTTCCCAAAACCCTGGGGCACAACTAGGCCACAAGGCAGAGACCACAAACCCCTTCACTGTTATTGTCATCATGTTAATGATTGACTGTTCACTATCCTGTACCCACCTGTGTGTCTACCACTTTACTTTTCATTCAGCCCCAGAGGTTTCGCTGCATTGCTTTCTCCACCTCTCTAATCTGTCAGTCTGTGGATTTCACATGATCCTTTACACCTCTTCTTTTGATTGTAATGTGTAAAATAAAGTTCACAACTGCCATTTTCCACAGCATTTTCTTAATCTGTTCAGGTTTTGCTTCCTGGCAATAGTTGTCGGTCTGGCTCAAATAAACTCATAACAATTCTTACAGGTTTGGATGTTTTCACATTGGCACACACCATAATATTGCATGTATTTTGAATTCAACCATCTGGTGAACTCACTTTTCAGAACTCAAGACTCCTGATCAATTGATTGACTGACTGGCTCACCTCTGGCCAGCTTCCCCTTCCACACCCCACAGAACCAATTCTTACATTTCACTGCACCTCAAGCCTTTTGGCTTCATTTCTCTTGAGTTAAGGCCATCTTTTCTGTGTTCATTCATATGTTCACTTATATGTCTGACCTTGCCCTGCCTGATGAGACACACTAGTAAGCCTTGGACAAGTAAAACAGGGAACCTAAGACAGATAGTTAAATGGTCAAGCAGTTTACAGCCATCTAGTAAATTGTAAAATCCTATCTTTCTTAACCAAAGACAATTACAAGTAAATGGTTTACTCTTCTCCTCCCCAACCAGAGGGTGAACAACTTAAATCTCCCTACTCATGGAGATAGATAGCAGAAATTCATTTGTGCCAACCACGCCCAAGGACAGATGAAGTTAAGGGAATAAATCTCATTTTGGCACATCAGCATAAAACTGATGAATATTCTATTAAGATCCTCCCCTAAGACCTTCCCTGAACCCAGAGGCTTTAAAACCCTCAAGCCTAATGCGACCAGTTTGACTCAGTTGATTGGGCCTCCTCCCATAAAGCGAAGGGTCACCCATTCAATTCCCCAACAGGGCACATGCCTGGGCTGTGGGTTTTGTCCCTGGTTGGGGCACGTATGAGAGGCAACCAATCAATGATTCTCCCCCTTTCTTTCTCCTTCCCTTTCCCTCTCTCTCAAAAAAATAAAAAAATAAAAAAAATAAAATCACTTAAGAAAAAAAAACTCCTGAAGACAAAGGACCCAGCTGCACTCTTCCTCCCAGGAGAATGCCCACACCTTTCCTTCCCCCCACAGGCAAGTGTTTCGTAAATCCTAAGAGATCCCAGGAGACTTGCATCCAGGGACCAATGGGCAGTGGCTGCTCCACCCGGGTTAACCCCTGACTCGTCTCTAAGGCTCACTTTTCTCTGACTTCTGGGTGAGCCAAGGCAGCCCTACCTGGGCTCTCTCCTGCTGCCTCTTCTGTCCTAAGCCTTCCTTGTTTCATTGTCCCCAACTTTAATAAATATATGAAGTCAAGAACCCACATACTACAGGCTGGCCCAAGGCAGACCCACTCCAGCCCAGTCCCTTTCTGGTAAAACTGGCAAATTCTACGTAATCCAAAAATACTTTCAGTCTCTCTCAACATAAACCCATGCATTCATGCACACCCATGCATACCCATATGTGCACACATGT
This sequence comes from Micronycteris hirsuta, assembly GCA_004026765.1. Classification (NCBI taxonomy): domain Eukaryota; kingdom Metazoa; phylum Chordata; class Mammalia; order Chiroptera; family Phyllostomidae; genus Micronycteris; species Micronycteris hirsuta. The sequence goes on along the minus strand of PVJI01001791.1, from coordinate 12,342 downwards.
ACACCTCTGTAATCTTGCTTGTAGCTGATATCTCAAATTCTTCTCATTTATTAAAATACTATGTTAAGATATTTTCAGCATGCCCCAGGGCTTCTTATACTAACCACCTAGCTTTGACAAATCTTAACATTTTACCACAATTTTTTTCTTTTATTAAAGGCATACAACATTATAAATACCATGGAAGCTCTTGGATACCTCTCTTTAACCCCTTTTCTCTTCCTCACTGGAGGTATAGCTGGTTTACATTTTTTATTACTTATTATGCATGCATTAATTAACTATTTAATCCTTTATAGTTTAAAATTTTTCTTTAAATGAAACACTGGAGTATCATTCTGAGATTTCTTTTTTCTTTGAACCTTGCTTTTCAGGTTTACTCATGATGACACACGTAGGCATAACTGTAACTGCATTTAGTAGGACGCCATTGTATGTACGTACTAGAATTTGTCATACAGTTGCCTCTTTATGAAGGTTATTTCTAATGTTTTTAAATGACAAGATCTCATCTCCTGCCCCTTCACAGAAAGTAAGCCCTTCCCCTCAGAATGGTAAACTCCCTGTGGCTGAGACAGCATGAGTTCGAGTGCTCATCACTCGGGTGTTGAGTTCTCTCTTTGTATAGAGACTATGGGACTGCCTCTTACTTTTTGCAAATTTAGCTACGCATTTCAAGCACGTTTGTCATCTTTTATCCAATAAGTGTAGGTGTTACTTAGCAAGGCTGTTTTCAGGTTAGTGGGTCCTTCTTATCACCTGAAATGGGAAGTTGCTACCTTCCTTTCTGAACTTTCCTTTTCTTTGGGGTCATCACACTCAATCACTCGTCTTCCTCTTTGTTCCTCTTCTGTTCCTTGCTCTTTAAATGTCAGAATTATAAGGTCTGTCCTGGCCCCCTTCTCACCCTGACATGCAGTTTCTGTGAGACCATTATCAGAGAACAGTGTGCCGGTGGCTCACGAATCAGCAACCCAGCATTCTCTACCCAGGATGTATTTGACTTTCAGATCTCTAATTCCAATCACCTTCTGTGTATTTTCATCTGAGTAGCCCACTAACATTTTAAATTCAGAATTTCCAAACCCTAATTCCTGTCGTCCCCCAAATACACTCTTTTTTGTGTGTCTCTAAGGGATGGGCAAGCTATCCGCTCAATTCAGAAACCAAAGGTCACTCTGGAATCCTTCCTTTCCATCAGCGTCCATGACCTGCGTCCTCCCAGAGTAGTCAGCTATTACATTTCTTCTCTTCTACTCAATCTTCCTCTCCTACCTTTTCAGGCCTTTGCTTTCTCACTCTGGACAATTACAGTAGCTGCCTTTGCTCTTGTGCTTTCCACCTAGTGCCACCAAATTCAGCAAATAAAAATGCAGAATGTCCAGGTAACTTTGAATTTCATCTCATTCTTGTTCCTTTTCTTGATAGCACTTTCACAATCTGAAAGTATCTTGTGTATGAACTTATTAGTTTATCATCTATCTTTTCACTAGGACGCAAGTTCCATGAGAGCAAAGACTTTGTTCACTACTGAACTTCCAAAGTTTAATACAGTTTCTGACACATAGTTGGTGTTTGGTATATATTAATAGGACAAATGTGTGGGGCAATGGACCAATGAATTAATGAATAAATAGTTAAGCCCTCTAGCCATGAGTTCCTTTTGAGTCTATGCGTATGCCCTGTGCTTCATGCCCTATTTTAATCAGACCAGAGTGCCATTAACAAAATATTCTAGACTGCATGGTTTAAGCAATAGCAACTTATTTTCTCACAGTTCTGGAGGCTAGAAGTCTAAGATTAAGGTCCTAGACAGTTGCCTTCTCATTGAGTTTTCATGTGTGTGTGGGGGAGAGAGAGAGAGAGAGAATGAGCAAGTTTTCTAGTGTCTCTTCTTATAAGGGCACATATCCCATCATGAGGCTCCCATGCTCCTGACCTCATTTAAACCTAATATCTCCCAAAGACTCCACCTCCAAATATGATCACACTAGGGATGAGGCCTTCAACATAGGAATTTTGGGGAGATTCAATTCAGTCCATACATGCCCCAAGTATAATGTCTTCTTTTTCCTTCTAAGGGCTCAAGAATTACCATCTCTATACAGAGATTTTAGGTAAAATAAATCACTACTTCCTTCGAACCTCACCAACATCTTCTGCACCTGTAGTGCTTTACTGCAACTATCTCTTACATGACTGTTTTCCTCTCTGGAACGTAAGCTTCCTGAGGGCTAAACCAACATCTCATTGTGACTCTAGCACAACATTTGGTACATTGAAAAGGCTCAATAAATACTTACTGATTGAATAAGCAATTGAATGAATACTCACATTTAAGAGGGCAGCATAGAATGACTAGAACTCTGGATAGCCAATATTCATATCCTAAAGCTCATAAGAGTTACTACAAGCAATAATATTCTTGGACCCTTTCAAAATGTATTTATAGTTAGTTTTTGATGGTATTGATTAATTTGGTTACATGGCTTTCAAGCCAACCTGTATTAGTTTGCTAGGGCTGGCATAAAAAGTAGCGCAGACTGGGTGATCAAACAAAAACAAATTATTTTTCTGACAGTTCTGGAGACTAGAAGTCTTACATAAACTGTTACCAGGGTTGGTTTCTTCTGAGAGCTGTGAGGAAGGATCTGTTCCAGGCCTCTCTCCTCAGTTTGTAGACGGTCGTCTTTTGCCTGTATCTTCACATCAGCTTCCCTCTGTGTCTGTCTCCAAGTTTTCTCTTACCAGAACACTAGTCATATTAAGTCCCACCCTAATAACCTTATATTAACTTGATTATACCTGCAAATACTCTGTTTCCAAATAGTGTTACATTCTGACATATCAGAGATTAGAATTCAATGTATCAATTTTGGGGAGAACACCCACCATACAGCCCATAACACAATCTCTATTATGCAAATGAGAAAGGGGGCAGGCAGGGCTGGTCTAAGCAGTCACACAACAGCAGAGAGAAAAGTGATGCTCAACCACCTGAGACCAATGAGAGAACATGGTGAGTGAGGGGGGGGGGGGGGCGGCCATGGAAGACACAAATGAAGAGCAAGCACAAAAATAAAAAATAAAAAAAAGACCAACCAAAGGGCAGAGTGCACTTATGTTCATGAAAATGAATAATGTCTTTAGGAAAATATTGGGCTACATTTAGAACAATCTGTTTAAAGAGGTAGGAAAGGCTGTAAAACACTTTATAAAGCAGTTGATCAAATATGGTTAGATGATTTTAAACACTTTTTCCTAGAGGTAAACCTCCAGGCACATGAAAAATTTAGTTACTTAAAAAGACTCATCTCCTCAGTGGGCCTAGTGGTTCCTGATAACTTCCATCTCAAAGTGAATTACCACAATCATATAGAAATGAAAAAACAAAAGATCAAGTAGTTCCCCTGAAAAGTGAAAACACCAAAGATATGCATTTAGGTGAGACACATCAATGTGTAAAATAAGACACAGTCTAGTCTTTAATTCTTACGCTTGCTCTTGATTTCTCTTTTTTGCCACCCACCTTCGAGGACATCTGCTTAAACATCCTGGAAGAGTGAATCACCATGTGTAAGGAAACCCAGAAGTATTTGCTTTCTTGGAAGTCTGGCAAGTGACTCATATTTCATAAATTTTGTCTTTAACAATTTCATTTGGAACATTTCCACTTCTCCCAAATATGCAATGTGTCTGTTAAGAAATTTAAACATGATAAACTAGTACATAGCTTGTTAAAGCTGGAAAGAGTTATGTATTTTTAGTAGCAAAAGATATTTTCACTTCAGCATATTGTCACCTACATTCATTTTTTAAAACATAATTATCATAAATAATTAGAGTACTGCTAATTGTTTTAATAAACATACTAAAAATATATAATGTTCAAACACAACCACCTTGAGTATTGTATTTAGGATGACTCCATTTTTTTTTTGTTTGTTTCTCAGTAATTCTACTCAAATTCATGTTTGAAAACTAGCCAAGTATGAGAATGTGTTCTACTACGTTCCAATCAGTAAAAAGAGAATTCTTGAACATTAGATATTTCTGAATTCTTTCCTCAGTAAGTTAAGAAGCTTGACTTTGGGCTAGATTTCTTTATATTACTGAAATATGCTTGTGAAACTCTTTGATTTAGTCTATTGTATGGTGAGTGCTGTAACATAAGTGATAACCAGGTAACTTGCCGTTGGCCATGGAGAAATAAGAAGACTGCTCTATGAAGGACTCCCAGAGGCAGTGTGGCCAATGTTTCCGTACGTGTAAGAGAGCAATACCCAGTAGTGTCGAAAGAAGTTTAGGGAAATCTGTATGCACAGCACTGAGCATAGCACTTGGGTGGAGGAGACAGAGAAACCAGTGTGCTGTATACAACCCTGTACAGGCAGTGCTAGATGGGTATGTATCCAGACATCAGCAGTGATTCGCTCTGGTGGTAGTATTTTGAGTGTTATTTCTTTTGCCTACTTATATTCTCTGTTTACAGTAAACATTTATAGCTTTTTAACAAGAAAAATTAAAAAGTGGTTTTTAGTTTTAAAGATAAGATTTTAAATTCAGTGCAAGTGTGTATCGATTCATCTCTCTTTACACCCAGACTTTTCCTGTTAACTGAATAGTCCAAAATACCCATTACAAAAGAGATCTTATTTTCTTCATTAGGAGTTTAACGTGTGTTAAAATTTCTGTTAGTGACATACAGATATAATCATAAAGTATGTATGAAAGAAAATACTTCTTACCTAAGAAAGTAATCATCTTTTTTATTCAACAGTCTAAATTTGGAGGGAAAGTATTAACAGCAGATAAACTGATCATTATAATGGCATTTTTAATTAGGAGTTGGATCGTAACCCACATGTACCTGAAATTCCGTGGTGGCTTTTTTCCTCAATCTGGACCTACTCTGAAGCCAAACTCAGCTTTTGCCACACCTCCAAATAAAGTCCAAGAATACCAATTTTTCTGAAGATTTCTAGGGGAAGGAAGGAAAAGAAATTACATCATATATATCCTAAAAAAACTTAATAAAAGCTAATCTTCCCTGTTTGCCCCCCAGTCCCTTCTCTTGTCTGCCAATAGAAAAATCCTCTCTTTTTCTAACATTAAAATCCAGCCTTTGGCTTGAATTCTTCAGTTACTGAAAAGATACCCAAGCAAGTCACCGACAATAACAATCACAAACAACAGCCATCACTATTGCAATGAAAGAACAGACCAATAACTACTATTAGTGAAGTCTGACCTGTGGGTGTTTTATGCTTCATCTCAAGTAGTTTATCAAAATATTCACTCCATCAAACAGGTGTGTGTGTGGTGGTGGTGATGGTGGTGGTGGTGGTGGTGGTGGTGGTGGTGGTGGAGGTGGTGGTGGTGGTGGTGGTGGTGGAG
>PVJI01001790.1:0-166200 GCA_004026765.1 Micronycteris hirsuta | reverse complement strand
ACCCTTTAGTTTTGTCCATAGGTCCTACACATAAGTCCTTCTGCTTCTGCACTTCCTATACTATTCTTAACCTCCCCCTATCTGTTGTCTACCTACCATTTATGCTACCTGTTCTGTGCCCCATTCCCACCCTCTCCCCCAACCACTCCCCCGTTGATGTTCCTCCATACCTTATATAACTCCCTTTAACATTTCATACAATAAAGGCTGGGTGGTGATGAACTTCTTGAACTTGACCTTATCTGAGAAGCACTTTATCTGCCCTTCCATTCTAAATGAAAACTTTGCTGGATAGAGTATTCTTGGATGTAAGTCCTTGCCTTTCATGTCTTGGAATACTTCTGTCTAGCCCCTTCTTGCCTGTAAGGTGTCTTTTGAGAAATCAGCTGACAGTCTTATGGGAATTCCTTTGTAGGTAACTGTCTCCTTTTCTCTGGCCGCTTCTAGGATCCTTTCCTTATTTTTGATCTTGGGAAATGTAATTATGATGTGTCTTGGTGTGTTCCTTTTTGGGTCCAACCTCTTTGGAACTCTCTGAGCTTCTTGGACTTCCCGAAAGTTTATTTCCTTCACCAGCTTCGGGAAATTCTCCATCATTATGTGTTCAAATAAGTTTTCAATTCCTAGGATTTCTTCTTCTCCTTCTGGCAGCCCTATGATCCTTATGTTGGGCCGTTTACAGATGTCCTGGAGGTTTCTGAGCCCCTCCTCTGTTTTTTGAATTCTTGTTTCGTCATTCTTTTCTGGTTGGATGTTTTTTTCTTTCTGCTGGTCTGCTCCGTTGATTTGAGTCCCAGTTTCCTTCTTATCCCTATTGGTTCCCTGCAGATCTCTCCTCATTTGTTCAAGCAATTTTGATAATTTTTCGTCAAATTCTGTGAGCATCCTGATTACTAGGGTTTTAAACTGTGCATCTGATAGGTTGGCTATCTCTTGGTCGGTTAGTTCTGGAGCTTTGATCTGTTCCTTTCTTTGGGCCATTTTTTTCCCCCCTCGGTGAGCCTGTTACTGTAAGGAGGACGGAGCCTTGGGGTTCACCTGGGCAGGGAAACTCACAGTCGCTGTGTTGTAACGTAGCCTGTGGGGGCGGGACCTGAGAGCACAATGGTGCCTGCTCCGCTCTCCGCACCCACACCGCCTCCTGCAAGCAATTCAAGCCCCTCTGCGCTGGCTCTGGGGGTTGCTCCGGGGTCGGTGGACGGGCTGCACAGCTCCAATCCCCCACGGGTCTCCCCAGTGAACTCTCCTGTGAGGCTGGTAGTTCCTCCCGCCACGGACTCCACCCCCACAGGTGCTCTCAATCTGCGCCGATGGGTTGCGCCCTGCTTTCTCTCCTGGTCTGTCTGCCCGAGAATGCAGACCTGCCCAGTCCACCAGTCTCGGCCCCGCTGGGTCCGGATGAGCCGGGCACTGATCGTGCTTAGGTCAGGCACTCCTGTCTCAGTGTGCTGCAGCCCTGCAGGAACCTCCCCTCCAACCATGCGGTCCTGCCGTCTGCTCACCAGCTCGCCGCGGGGTCGCCGAGCGCTCTCCCTCCTTCCTGCTCCTCCCGGCTCACCAGACTGGATGAATGTATCTTCTTTAATTCCTTGGTTGTCGGACTTCCTCTCAATTCGATTTTCTGTCAGATCTGGCTGTTTTCGGTTGGGTAAATTTCTGGTTTTTTCCTTTTTTGGTTGTGCGAGGAGGTATGGCACATTCACCTATGCCGCCATCTTGCCGGAAGTCTGAGATTGATAATGTTTCTCTCCCCAGGATTCCAAGATACTATTAGCTTCCCATTTTAGTTTTGAGTTTCTATCTGCCATTGGATCTCTGGACAAAGATACCAGGCTCCTTGGTTCAGGTTCTCTGGCTTCTGCTCTGCCATTGCTGCCACCTGAGACCTGGGAGAATGAGCCAGGAAAGGGAGAGCAAGGGACTCGCCGGGAATGCTCGTGTTGGGGAAGATCCCGACCTCTGGATCATGAAGTGCATATTGCTGGCAAATTTCTTAAGACAATAATTGTGGCAGGAAAAAATCTCTCCTGCCACAGAGAATTGTCTTTTGTTTTGGCAAATAGCTTGTTGACATTTTTGAATATGAAGGTGAGCTCGCCCCAGGACATGGCTTAGATGGGCCCAGCGGTTTTCGACCTTGCGTTGGAAAAACATGTGTGCCTGTGCCCGGCTCCAAAGCCTCTGACATCGTGGTCTGGGGTTAGGGTCTCGGCATCAGTCAGTATTTGTAAAAAACTCCCCAGCAGATTCTCGTGGGTAGCCAGGGTTGAGCCTTTCCTGCTTCAGGGGCAGGGCGGAGTCCATCTGGAAGGTGGTGGGTGGGGGGTGTCTGTGCGGAGATGAACACTGGGGTGCTTCTGGTGCCCAGAGAAGCCAGTTCTGCCCAGAAACAAAGGAATCACTGTCATTTAATTCTGGTTGCTTGCTGCAATACATCCTCAAATCCTCAGTGAAAGGCTAGGTGCCCTACGTACTCTATGGGGGGAAGTGCCAGAAGCAATGCTGGCCCCAGGAGTGGGCAGTGAGAGTCCAATACCTGCAGAAGATGAAAACTGGAGCAGGGATAGGGATTCCACAACTTGGAAATTGGAGTTAGAAGAAACAGAGACAAACATAAACCCCCTTAGAGTCCTCTGGGATGTTGGGAAGGATGCTTCATTTCCTACTGTTTGTGAGATAGGGATTCAAGGTAATCACATTTAAATCTCAGTGGATGGTACCTCAGCTGCTGGGAAACATGAAGACTTACAAACAGCTGACACTTGAGCCAGAGGATAATAAATAATTTACCACCTTCTACTCTTTCCACCTTACACACTCCATGTGTGGACAATTTTATAGCTATCACAGTTTATTCACATTCATCTCTCCAACAGCTTTCCACCAGGCCTGAGAGATGGGGAAGGAAGGGATTCACCACATCTGATCGCTGTAGTTTTTGTGTGGCAGAACACAACAGCTGTATATCCTGGAGCATCGCCGGCCCAGGACCGTCACTCCTGGCTCTGATTTTGTGCCCAGCCCAGCCCTCCAGGCTGACTTTGGCCTTCCAGCCCGTTCAGCACCAGAGCAAGCAATACCTTCTGCCCTTACATTCTTTTTTTTTTTTTTTGTAATTTTTAAATAACATGAACTCTAGATCCAATGTTTACCTGAATCTCCTTCCTCTCCCATTTTTTCTCTTTTTCTTCTCCTTCCTTTCCTCCTTATCCATTCCTCACCTCCATCTCCCCATCTTCTCATCTGTAGCCATTCACCATCGCTTCAACGTTCACAGGCCACACTCTCATTTGATAGATTTCCCCCCTAGATTACCGTGTTCACGTGTGAATTCCATACAAAAGTGTTTTCAAACCCTTTTTTTAATCATTTGCCCTTCTCTGTTTCTTAATCTGATTCCAGGATGAGTCAGATGTCCTTACCAGCAAGTTGTGAAGACTCACTAGGTTTCTAACCGGGAAACAGTCACCCTGACAATGTGGGAGGAGCTTCCTGGCTATACTCATGGATGTCCACACGCTGTTGATGTAACACTCATTCTCGGCAGATAGAGAGGACTCAACATATTAAATGCTTTCAGCTGACCTTTTCTCTGGATTTCGAAGAGAGGCCAGTGACCTGCTTCTCCCACATGGAAGCAAATAGCCGAGGGTATTTTATGCCCAGGTGTTTGCCATATAGCTTGATACAAAACCATGTCCTGGAAAACTATAAGCCAATCTAATTTATAGAAATAAACTGAGTGAGAATCATTATTTTTTATTGGTACCACTTAATGTGAAGAAAATGCACATTTTCCAAAAATATGGAAAAAACATTCCATTTGCCTTATTGGGTCCAAATGTTAGGTTTAAATTATTTTACTATGCAAACTTTCTTTCATATCTTGGCAGTAGTGATTTCCATTTTTATTCCTTTGGTATCCATAATCTTATGAGAATCAAAAACACATGCCTTGAGATCACTGGACAGCTCCTCCTCCAACATTTTTAAAATGCACAACGAAGGTTATTGCTCTGGTAGCAAAATAACAGGAACCCTATGGGAGAAAATTATGAGGACATCTAGGCTGATGGGAAAGAGGTTCAAAGGTGCACTCTGGTTTTCATGCTTTTGATTTGCAAGTCATTAAGCTGGAAGAGCCCCTGCCTCCTGCTGACTGCCATTAGGAATGCAATTTTTTCTTCTCTAATAGAGGATGCTTATTCATCGGCTCCAGGTTTGCTGTATTGGAGGAGAATGGGGGATCTAGACCTTCCAGTGCTTCTTGAGATGGGGATCTTGTTGGTTAGCAGTGGGGGCTAAGAGTGGATGGACTTCTGGCCTCCTTTTGCCTGCAGGGGGAGGTGCATTGGGCAGGGACAGAGAAGCATCATGCAAGTTTCAGTCCCAGGAATTTGGGGCTGACAGAGAGAAGTCAGTGAAGAGGTGAATGTTTTATGTTCTCTCCTGAAAAAGAATTGTTAGAGAAAACAAATTTGAGGCTAGTCAGATGCTAAAACATGAAAAAGGAAGATTGAGAATAATGTGAAAGAAGAAGGGGATGGGCAGATGAATGGCTCAGGGTCCTTTAGGGGCAGTAGGTCAAGGCCTTTCTCCAGGGTCATAGTTGAGACATTGCATCCATAGGTTATCATGCCTATTTGAGTGCTCAGTCAGCCCGGCTTCTAATGTGCCTGGAAATCCCTGTGCCATTATCTGCCTCCTACTTTGTATTTGCACACTTGTCTTCTGTGGGACATAGGCCTTGCTCAGCATACACAGCTTGACACCCTTCCATCCTTCAATTGATGGTTAGTGAATGAGTGTTTTTTTCCACAGTTCATTCTTAGTTGTGTTTCTGCAGTGCGTGTGTTACCTTTAATCTTGGACAATGACAGTACTTTGGAATGTCCTATTTCCACTTGGGAGACTCACTTTTTTTTTTCAAAATTAACACAAGCATCTTATTCTCAGTGAAACTCAACCTGGTTACTCCAAGCCAAGCTGTTTCTTCTCTCTCTCGAGTCCCCCTGTAACCGGTGGGCACAGAACAATTATTGCCCTAATTCCTCTGTACTTTTCTCTACATATCTGAGGCTCTTCTACAAGGAGACATCTTGAGGGCAGAAACTGCCTAATTACCCCGACTTTTCCTACATTTCAGTACTCAGCACATAGTGAGAGCTGAGTAAAAGTTTATGAATGAATGAATGAATGAATGTCGTTTATTCATCCAAGTCCTGATATATTGCAAAGATGAATGAAAAGTGTACTTCACTCACAAATAAGCAATGTAATTGAAGTAACAGAACTGTAGAAACGTTTTTCGTATTATTCCATCAATTAATCTTTGCATTATAAGACTGAGAGTAAGAGTGTACATTGTATGGTTAATAGCCACGTGGAAGAACCATGTCCCACAGTTACCTTGACTTTCTGACATTGACCATGGATGTTAATCAGATATGCTGAATGACTGCTGCATGACCATGAGCTCATCAATCTCTGGAAATCAATATTGATTCTTCTCCAAACAAGATTATAAAAATGCATTGGCGGGTAGTGTCTCATTTGTTTGGTGAGGAGGGCTTTTGATGAACATGATTCAGGAAACAGGTGTAAACCCACCTGTGTAGACTGGCAGGATCTAAGAGTCCCACAGGAACTCACTTCGCTTCATTAAGACCCCAGTCTTTTTGAAGGAAGCCTCATATCACAGCTCTTGGGAGCCCAGCCTCCTTGGTCTGCAGGCTTTCCTCCACAAGGGAGACTCCCGCTCATTCCTGGGTGGCTCCCTCTGCAGGTCCAAGTCCTGCTCAAACCATCTTCACTAGGAGAAACCAATGAGGCTTCAGTAGTGGGTCCGTGATTGGTAGGCATGGATGGAATGTGTTAGCAATTGACCAGACTGGAAGCGTGGGCCGTGCAGAGAGCTGGGAGCTAAGGGAATTCAGTGGTAGTCTTGGCCCTACCTAGTTCCCCATCATTGGCCTCAGCAAGTTGCTTAACTCCTCTGAGTCTCCCTTTTCTTTTTGCAACATGTGAATAAAATTAGCATTTCTGCTTGTCCCCCAGAATTGTTATGAGGATCAAATGAAATGATGGCTGTAAACGTGTAATAGCTAACATACCAGGTCTGTTTTGCTTCTCATTGTATCTTCAGGGCTTTGCTGAGGACCTGGAACACAGAAGGACCTCAGATCCTTGGAGCAGGTGATGGCCCTTTGAAGGACAGAAGATAATGTGGTGTATATGACTGCAGTACCAACTGACCTACTTCAAAACCCAGCTCCATTTCTTCCTCACCGAGTAGACTTTGAGTAAGTTAATTAAACTGCCTGTGACCCAGTAGCCCTTTCTGGGGACAATAATAGCCTCTCCCTCATAGGATGGTTGTGAGGTATAAAACAGGCCATGCCTTTTAAGCTTTCGGAATAGTTCCTGAGACATATAACCTTATAACAGACGTGAACTACTAGTATCCTACCTCCTAGAGATCACCATTTACCCATAGACTCAGAATAATACTCAGGAAGCTTGAGTATTTACTTTAGGAAGCTTTTATGGAAACTATTCAGATCTCTTTGCCAGTACATTGGCTTATATGTGACTTTGTCAATGAACTCCAAAACATATGCTTTTACACAGTCTTACACAACTCTCTCTTTCTCCTGAGAAATCAAGGGATATATTTTTAGGCTTATGCTTACTATTCCTTTGATCCTCCTAAAGCTACATTCTTTTTCATAAACTCTTTATTTTAGAATAATTTTAGATGTGCAGAAAAGTTGCCAAGATAGCATAGAGTGTTCTCATGTACCCTTTACCAACCCCCCCACCCCCATGTTAACATCCTACTTAACTGTGGTTGGTACATTTGTCAAAACTAAAGAAACGCACAATTTACATGACTGTTGACTAGACCACAGATGATCTGGATTTCCCTGGGTTTTCCTCGTATGCCCTTTTTCTCTTCCAGGATCCCACATCGCACTCAATTGTCCTCTCTCTTTAGTCTCATCTGTCTGTGTCAGTTTTTCAGCCTCCCCTTGTTTTCCATGACCTTGGAACAGTTGTGAGGAGTACTGTCAAGTATTTTGTAGACTGTTCCTCAGTTAGGGGTCGTCAGACATTCTTTTCAGAATTAAAGGGGTTTGGGGAAGAACACCATGGAAGTAATGTGCTGAGCCTACCCTTTGGTGAGAAACCTCCACCTTTGCTGCCTTTTGCTTCTCCTCAATTGCTCTTCCTCTTGTTTTCTAATTATTTCCCCGCACCCAATGGACTCACAATAGGAGGAAACCAATGGGTAATATATGAATTGGGCTCTAAAGGGAAATTAGAATTTGGAAGTGAATAAAACATTTTGCTTGTCCGAGCCTCCATTATTCCTGACATTCCAGTGCCCACCAGGAGGGTATAACCCTTCTTACTCTGCCCACTCCCCCAGTTTTGGGGAATTTTGGAGAGGCTCCATACTGACCCATCGCCTAAATTGAGTTTTATCTTCATTGCAAGGAACAGGTGCTAACATTTCAGTGAGCCTTCCTGTGGGTCTCCTGCTTCTCAGAATACCCTGCCTCCACCTCTGCCCACTCGAGCCGTGCCCTTGCTTCGTGACCCAACTCACAGGCCCCCTCTGTCTCTCCATAGCCAGGCTGGAGTTCAAGGTGGGAATGAGGGCAGATGAACGACACAAAGGAAGACATATGCAGTGAAAGATTCTGGAAAGAGGCTGAGCACCCAGCTGACAGTGAGACTTCGGGGTAGGCGCCCCCACACTGCATTCCGGCCTCCACAGCCTGCAGAATCATGTTGATTCTTGCTGGTCTCAACTCACTTTTTGCTTGGGTACCACAAGCCCGCTGCTGTCTGCACCACCCCCAACGGAGGCTATAAAATCATAAAGGAAGATAAGAAGGAGAGGACTTGGCTTTGCACACTAAATCTTCATAACACAAAAACTTTCAGTTGGGATTTTCATGTTTAAAATTTAGTACAGCAAGAGGATTTGGTTTCCAGTCTCAGATCCACTTCTACTGAAATCTGCATTTCCACAGCCCACCAGACTGTGATTTAATGGGGGTCAGCATATCAGGACCACGGCTGCTGTTTCCCATATACACATAACCTTCATTCAATGATGGGCTTCTTTTAGTACAATTAAAAAATCTGCAAAATTATATTTTGCATGCATATTATTAATTATAGGGTGAATGGCACTCTAAAAACTATATTCATATGTATTTGCTGTTTAATTAAAAAAACCCAAATGATCTTAGATACTGTAGAGTAGTTTGTGGGCAATTTAAGGGATATTCAAGAATAATTTTGGCTATACCAGCTTGTCACCATAGGCTCCAAGTTGAGAGCCTACAACTGAGTAGTGTGCAGCCACACTGCCATTCAAAATTCACTGGCTCTTCCTTTGACTGTACCACTCAGGACCGCTTGCACGTCCCCGTATATTTCCACGTGATCCCATACATGTCACACATGAACTCATGAATGGTGCTTTCATGGTCCGTCTATGAATAGAGAACTTGCTGTAGGAGGGAGGGGTGAGGAGGAAGGGGAGAGAGAAGAATGAGGAGGGGGGATTACACCTGCAGTCACTAAATGGCAGTGGGCACAGATGCCAGAGGTGCTGATTCTCAGTGTCCCCCACCCCCACCACCACTGCGCGTCTCTCACTGCACATCTCCCACCACCTGTCTCTTAGTACGCATCTGCCGCTGGACTTTTCCAGATCCCACATGTCCCTAGACCCAAGTTTGTGCCAACAGCAACTTCGGCTTCAGCCTGTGATTTCTCTCTTCCTAGGGCTTACACCTGAGTCCAGCTGGTAAGGAGAAACCTTTGAAAGAGATGCTGCCAAGTGCATTGCATGAAAATTGGTAAGTACTTTAACCTTAATACAAAAGGTTTTTGGAGGAAGACAATGTGATTGAGATCATTTAAGGCAGTACTTAAACCTCTAAAAAAAATCATCTCAGTTAATGGTTATTAATCTTCTAAAATCACATTTCTCAGTTTTAAAGGTAGCTAGAAGAAGGAGAGGAACCCACAAAGATGGTTGGCCATTAATTTCAAAGTGAATATTTAATTTTTCACACGGTTTAGGATGAAACACTCAGCAATTTGTAGGTTTCTGGGGGTTAAAATTCATCAGACCACATGGTTTCTTGAGCTGCGAAGTCTTGACTGGGGGCTTATGAAGGACGTCTTCAGCAGCAAATTTCTGTTGAGGGGGAAAAGCGTTGTTTTAAACATAAGACAGAAAGTGAAACTGATATTCTTCATGCTTTTCTTTGAGTTACAGCCTGGTCTGGCATTGATTTAAAGCGAATATTGCTGCTGCTCTGCCTCCGCTGTGGCAGGACAAATCAGAAAGGGCCCAAGAATAATTCATATACTGCAAGCATTCAGAGCTGCTTGATGTGGATTCAGGCAGAACATACTGGAGAACATCCCCAAATTATGTGTTCTGCGTTCAAAGAAACCACAATGTCTCTGCTTCTTACCCCCACCCCCACTTCACCAAAGGCAGGATGTTATGAGGGGACCCGGAGTATGGGCTTGGGTGGGGGTCAGCAGCATCCGAGGTCCAACTCTCCTTGGCTGGCTGTGAGACCCTGGGTAAGTTACTTAGTTTCCGAGTCTCACTTTCGTTATTTGTAAAATATGGTAAATTATTTCCACCTTTCAGAGTTGTTATAAATATTACCAATGGTTTTTATTGGGAGAGCCTCTGGTACCTCGGGTGAACTATGGAAGGTATTTAATAGGCATCCTTTGATTTCCATGCTATAAATTCTGCTTTTTCATTATTTATGTAGTTGGGCTATAAAGAAGCAGAAGAATCTTCTAGAACTTAGAATGGAAAATGAACCCTTGCCCTTTCCAATGGATTATTCCCACTGATTATGATCGAATGGCACTAAGGAATCTTATGGCACTAGGAGGACACGTGGCCCTTGGTTCTGCAGCTCAGAACGTGGGGAGGAGTAAATACGGGTGGGCAGCGGAGGGTGTTGCTTCCGGAGGGGAGGCTATGGAAGGGAGGGGAAAGGGCTCTTTGATTTCCCTCCCATTCCCATCTCTCGCCATAAAGACTCTCACACTTTCCCATTCTGCCTGAGTGGGCAGTTCTGTTCCGTGGGTGTGCTGGGCTTGTTAAAGCCAAGTGGACTGCAGCAAAGCACAGGGTGTTACAACTGAGTGTCACAACAAGGGCCTAACACATGGGATGAGTTTAACAGGCACTTAAATGAGGGATGAGATGTGGGGATTTGGAGAGGTTTGACCCGAGCACGGGAGGATTAGCAGAGCTTGGTTATGGAAACATCCCCATTGGAAGAGAAGGGAAGGCCTTGGATAAGCTTCTTGGGGTCACTGAGGCTCTCGGGGGGGGTTGAGGCCACCTCAAGTTCCTACGACAGACCAACGCGCTCTGTGATCTGGAGGTCTGTGAGGGTTAAAATTGTCACATCTTTTCTTGAATTGCAAAATCATCATTGGGGCCTTTGAAGGATGGATGTCTTCAGCAACAAATATTTGTTGGGAGAAAATCTTGTCCTAAATGTGGGACAAAAATGAAACCAGTATTCTTCATGTGTTTTTGGCATTACAGCCTGGTCCAGCAGACCACAAGGAACACAGCGCTTTAGGTCTGCTAAAAGGTTTTCGTCCTAGTAGATTTTTTTTTCTTTGATGCTTCACTCTCACCTCTAATGTCTTGCAGGATCTCCACCTTCTGCAGACCATCGTTCTGAGGGTTGATGCTCCACCTCACTTTCTCTTAGGTCTGGCTCCAGATAAGGGACTGGGTTATCAGACTCTCCCTTAATTTATTCTGCCCTCTACTGACTTCGGCCTCACTCTGACCTCACTGTGGTGCCCAGGCCATCACCCCTGACATTCTCACTACTCCCACCTCCTCATGGTCTTACTTCCTTCCTGCTCAAGCCCTGGCCCTTTGTTCAGCGCCATATCCACTCCCTTGCAAAGGTCTTAATTCCCATTTCCTTCCATATCATCATTGCCTGAAATTACCAACCTGGTTAAATCCAGTTGTTTACTTACACTGAGTCACATACCTGAAAATCTGGACACAGCTGGAGAAAACAAACCACGTGAGATCATATTGTGCTGACTGGACTCTCTTTAAATTAATGGCCACGAATCTCACCTTTCATTTCTTCTCTTGCCTCTGAAAATCTCCCAAAGAGCACCATTCGCTGACAACCTTGCCTCATGCCATTCAGAAAACATAGACGTGTTACTGCTCCTATAAAACGTCAGACCCTTCAGCTGGGCTCTGGAGAAACCACTGTATAGCTGCATAAATGGCATGTTATCTTCGGACATGGATGGATTAAAACACAGTCCCTTTCTATCTTTCAGCCAAAATTGAAATAGTTTTAATCTTACCCCCTTTCTAAACATTGTCAATCAGGGATTCAGTCCCCTCAAACGCGTAGATTTTTCTCAGCCACACCCTCCAGTGGTGCCGGCCAAGTTTTTTTCCTCCTTTCCTTGTCTGTGGCCTTGACAGCCATCATGGCTGCCAGGACTGATGTGACCACCATGAGGACACTGATGTCTGCTTCAGGGAGGGCTTTGCCACAGTGTGGTAAACTTGCTAATCTCCGGGGCTAAAGCGCTTTCAGGATTTCTGTGTCTCTGAAGTCTGGAGGTGTAAATCATCGTCCAGTCCGCCCACTTGTGGGTCACTCCTCATCACTTACTCACAGCTGCCCCTTCAAGTTCTCAGAGCTGTGAGTCCTCCTTCCAGAGAGAAGCAAGCATGGGATCCATTAGCATTTGGTGCTGTTGTGTGAAAACAGAAAATCAGAGGGAATTTTGCCAGACATAGTATCCACTCCCCCAGTGATGGATGATCAAAGTCTGCTGGACCCGGGGAAAATTTAGGTTGTTTTTCCGAACGTCATCGTTCTGGGATGGTCATGCGGCAGAAACAGAGGCCCTGGTGCTCCCAAATGAGGGGTTTGGCTCCTCGTCTGTTAAATAACAGGATTAGGCTAGAAGACTTTTAAGGGTACTTTCCGCTCTGGGATTTTAACTTTAACACATTTTGAATGATACCTTGCATAACTAACTACCTTTTGAAAATGTTTTGGGGCCTGAGTAGAGAATCCTAAGGAAGCATGCCAGAGGTCCTTGAATTTGAGTCTTCAAGGGCCCATCCATTTCGTGGTACAAAAGCCAATTTGTGAAATATGTATATTCTATGTTCATCATAACATCTATATTCTGATGAGTCACAACTGAGTCAGGAGGTCCCATTTTTGCTGTTTTCCCCATGCATGTCAGTGGGAAACAAGACAGTTCATGCCTGGGGGTGAGTGTTGGAGGTGTGGTTTTTCCCTCGAATAATGATAAAGAAAGCAACCGTGGGTGCTGATACTAATTGTAGACACCAAAGATGTGAACTGGGGCATATCTCTCTGAGACTTGGTTTCCTCTTTTGTGTAATGGGAATTAAAATAGTTCTTACCTATTTTGTTGTTTTGAGGATTGAATAAAGTTTTTAGCACTTGAAAAGTACCTAACATGCTATCAGCAATAATAGTTGTGATATTTATTATTATTACTATTGAATATCCAGATGAGAGATTAAAGAAGTGTTTCTTAAAGGATGATGATAGATTCTGGGGTCCAGGGGTCTTTCCCAGTACGCCTGATATCTGGGTACGTGGGTAGCTACTTCTGCCTGCTAAGCTGAGCTCTAGTTATCAGCCTCACTCACTACATCCTCCAGACCCTCAGTTCTCTCTTCTCTGTCTCAACATCAACCTCCTAGAAGACCTCATCTCCATGATTTCTGGTGTTGGGATAACAGAAAAGCAAAGATGTTGTTGGCTCTGGCTCCCTGGGAGGGACTGTGCAGAATGTCCCACTGACCTCACACCACAGCACACCAGCTTTTTCTCTTCCCTGCAAGATGCCAGAAGGAGCTTCGCTCATTCACTCAAATCCCAGCTTGACTTGGGTTTTAACTTCCGCTTCCCAGGTTCTGATTCCTCACATACTGTGGCAGTGTGAAGACTTGAAGAGCTGACCCGGCGTCCCAGCAAACTGTCCAACAATCTTGCTGGCTCTTAAACTTTCGTGTTCTAAGGGAACCATGTCAATCCTGAAGACCCTGAGCTGCTGATCCCCATGTCCATTGACATCCTGCCCTTTTATAGTAACCGTGTGGCCTTGGCCAGAGAGATTTACTTTCCTGATCCTCAGTTTCTGATTAGTGAAATGAGGAAAATCATAATATCTGGGGGATGTAGAGCTGGCAAATATACCCCGATGTACTTTTCAGTAAAAAGGAAGTTATATAGTGTTATATCTAGTATGATCGCACTGTAATAAAAGGAAAATACACCTGTACAGAAGAAAGGCTAAAAAGAATATTACCCAAATGTCTGTGGGGTTATCATGGGGTAATGAAATGGCAAGTCATTTGTATTTATTTTCTTTGAGGATTATTGTTTTTGTAATCAGAAAAAAATGCGGGAGCAAACTGAAAGGTATTTCCTTTCTGAAAAAATATGCATTTTCTTTAAAGTTTTTGCAATTTATTAGGAAGAGATGCACAGATCTCTGCAAGGCACCCTGGGAAGGGCCGGCAAAGAGCGCTAGCTGGGCTGCTGGGGTCCAACCATCAGCATCGTCCCTGTGCCTGCTCTTGTACCTGCTGCTGTGAAGATGTTGCCCTCGGCTCTACTAATTTATGTTTCTAAATAAAGAAGACAATAGAAATAATAACATTAGAATGGAGAATTTAACAAATACTCAGCGCATGCAGAAGAGAACAGCATTTACACATGCGTGGTCCAGATACACCTCCTCACACATGTATTCATAGACATGTGTCTAATTCATTTTCTTCCTTGTCTGTTGCTACCAATCTTGGTTCCCCTTTTGTATTTTCTCCACCATTCTCTGTATTTTAGGCAGAGAGGGCACGAGGGTTTCCAGATAACTGTGTCACCCTGACCAGAGGAGCCTTCCCTTTGGAGATGCTGAATGTTTTCACAAGTCTGGAAATCATTCTCTGATTGAGGTCATGTTCAGTCCCAGGCAGAAAGACTGTATTGAAGTTATTCCTTGTCTGATGAGAGTTTCAGTAACGAATGTGAGAGATGAATGAAGACACAGAGACATGGCCATCAGTGTGGGAATTTCGCTTCCACTCAGGAGCACTGGAGTCTGTGGCCCAGAAATGTAGCGCCAGTTGCTTTAGCAAATCCATCTCCAACTGGTTCGTGTGTGCTGGGCACAACCTCTGCTGCATGCAGCAGCTGCGAGGGCAGCCTGACTGGCAGAGCCAGGGGGGTCCTCCTCCTCACCGGCTGCGTGGTCGTTTCCTTGCAACTCTAGTCCTTGCTCTGCTCAAGAGGAAGTTAGGGAGTCTGGAGGCTGGGGGGGCAGAGGCGGTGTGACATGCCACTTGCTCCATTGCAGGGCCTTGCTCCTGGCGGGTAGATGGCGGTAGACAGGAGGGCACTTCCCCGATGCCCTGGTTTTACTCTTGCCTGCGCAGTCCCCATGTAATGGCTTCAAGGATTCAGGTTGTGTGTGCGGCTCCCATCTCTAGCGTAAACTTTCCTCATAACACTGCTTTCACCATTTCAGAAGGAAATTGAGTGGGGTGGGACTTCAGACTACATAGTATCTTGAAAATATGTTTGACATGATGTCTTAAATATCTCTGCTTGCCTTACACACCTAGGATAGGGCAGGGTATACAGTAGCTATTCAAGTCTTATGATTGATTGAATATCCAGTTCATTTTCCAATTTGAAAACAAAAAGCTTAATTTCCCTTTATAACCAATAGAGACAAATGCACCATGTAGAGCCAGCTCTCTTAAGTGCCAGCCCCTCTGTGATGTTCTCTGTATTTCTCAGGATCCTTCCAGTTTCAAGTGACAGACACCCAAGAGAATTTATGCTCCTGTGACTAGGAAACCCAGAGGTGAAACAGGCAACAGGCACAGCTGGATCTGGGACCAAGCCAGCCTCCAGGTCCTCCCACGACTCTCCTTTGCTCCTGGCCTCATCATTCTTCCTGCTCTCTGAGGCTGTGGAGCAGAGACTACTGTATTTTTTGGACTATAAGATGTACCGGACCATAAGATGCACCTAGGTTTTAGAGGAGGAAAATAGGAAAAGTAAAATTGAAGCAAAAAATGTGGTAAAATATTTAATAACACAAATAACCTAATATTTCACCAATGTAAATGTAAACAGCCAAGTAAGCTACATTCAGACTATGAGACCACCCCCATTTTCCTCCCAAATTTGGGGGATAAAAAAGTGTGTCTTATAGTCTGAAAAATATGGTAAGAGCTTAACCTTGGAGCCAGACTAAGATATGACCTTGAGCAAGTGAATTGACCCCTCTGGGCCTCCTCTAGAGCGACCATGATACTAATGAGAACATCTCCTGGGGTGTGAGGCTTGCAGCAGCCACTGAGCGTGAACCTGTAGGGGAGTGTCTGGCCACAGCAAGTGTGTGTGAGGCTTGCCATTGATGGTGGTGGTGGTGTACACATTGGGGAGGACGTGACCTTAGATGGTGGCAGAATTATGTACATCATTCCAGTGCAGAGAGGAGAAGTTTCTTTTTGTCAGAATCCATGTACAACTTCTCTAGGACAACTCTCATTTCCCCTGCTTGGTTCACGTGCCCAGACCATGGACCCATTGCCATGGTAAGCATCGGCGGTTACTGTGATTGACAGGTCCACCATAATTACAAGGACTTGGGACCAGCAGTTCTCCAAAGAGCTGAGAGGAATTTCCCATTCACTCATCTATTCCCTCAGTGACTATTTCTTACTTGTCTCCTGTGGGCCAGTCACAGTTCTGAGCCTTGGGGTTCCAGCAGTGGCCAAGAGAGGCGCGTCCTCTGTCTGCATGGAACTTGCATGCTACTAACAGCAAGAGGAACACTGAGTACACAAGTAAATAAAAGCAAATATTGGCTGTGATAAGTGCTGTGTTTAATATAAAATAAGGAGGTGTCTGAGATTGTGGCTCAGGGGTGATCAGAAACGGCATCTTCAAGTAGACCACCTTGGCATGGAGACCTAAAAGCCAAGACGGAGTCAGCCATGCCCAGCTAGGGGTGGAAAGCTTTCCAGGTGCATGGAGCAGCCAGTGCATCAGCCCCAAGGCAGGAATGAGCTCCATGTTTTGAGAAATAAAGAGGCAGAAAGTCTCTTCTAAGGCAAGGGTGAGGCATGTGCAGCCAGGTTGGATGGGGAGCCATAGCCAGGATGAATTTGCTGCTTTTGAGAAACTGATGTTCGTCAACCTTTTTGGCTTTTATGAAGGGACGGCACTATAGGGAGATGAACGTGGAAGCAGGAGAAGAGTCAAGAGGCTGCCACCATGTCCAGGGAGAGATGATGGTGGTGTAGACTAGTGGGCGAGCGGGGACAGGTCAGGATAAGACTGGAAGCAAGGCAGGACGTGGGGAAGGAAATCAAAGACGACAACTGGGCTTCTGTTTTGAGCTGGTGGACATTCAAGAAGAGGAAGATTGGAGGAGGGAACGGGGAAGAATATCTAGAGTTCTGTGTTGGATTTGCTCATGTACTCTTCCTACAAGGTAACTGGTGGGGATGGCAAGTAGGCCCTGAGGAACGTGTGTCTGGAATTCAGGGGAGAGGGCAGGGTTGGGGAGGAGTCATCAGCTGGTGGGTGATATAACACCTGTGGGCAGGACGCGATCACCTAGGAGGTGAGTGGAGGTGGGGAGGAGAAGGTGGTGCCAGGATAGAGCTCCAAAGCAGGAGGGAAGGAACACTGGTAGACTACAGAATACTTGCCCACATCCCTTTCTGAGAACTGCAAGGCATCTCTGGTGCAAAATTATTCATGAGGGACTTAGCCAAAAAAAGAGGGGAAAGAATTCCATTGGTCCTCCTGGTGGCTCTCCTTCACCTCGCTACCTGAATGTTCCAGAAGCCAAACAATTCAGAGTCAAACAATCTTGTTCTTAAGTTTCTCAGGCATTAATTTTATAAATTAATTCATCTTGGCTCCAACTGTTTTGGGGGCATTTTATTTTTGTGAAGCTCACCATGGCCCTACACCTTTTTAGGAGTTATTTAAAATTTATGAGCTCTAGATTTGCATACTGTTATCATGGAGGGGTCCTTTGGAGGTCCCACCTCCACGGGGTGGGGGGGATCCAGGAGGAGATTACCAGCACTCTGCACCCCCCCCCCATTTCAATAACACACTCGTGCGTCTTGCTGTCTTACACCACAGTCTGTGTTGGGTTATGCTGAGAGTCACTGGAAGAGAGAACTCTGCAGCCCCAGAAGTCTGACAGCCGCAGTGGTAGGCATCTGCTTGTTCAAGGCCATGTCTTGTTGGGTGTTCTGTTTTCCCCCCAGGGCTGAGCCCCTGCTTGGCACCCAGCAGGCTCTCAGCGAACTCTCAGGAACCCTTTGTTGACTTGCAGTTGTAGCCCGAGTCTGCAGGCCTGCAGGGTAGCATCCCTGACTGACACAGGGCCTGTATTCAGTGGGGTGCAGATCCTCAGTCTCTAATTGTACATCAGAGATGATTGCGGTGGCTGCAGAGACTTCCTACGAAGGATGGAAACGATTACATTAAAATGCAATTGGAGGTTCCAGTAATCTCCTTGGAGTAGACAAATAAACTCTGAAATCATTTGCAAATGATGCACCAAATCTGTGTGGCATCTGCTCATCCTAAGGGGAGGATGGGCTTCTTCCAAGAGGCTCTTCATGCGATGACATGGCTGCTTTCACGCGACAAGGAAGAAGCACGGGAGGAGCTTGCCGGCCGACCCCGCATCGGACCCAGACACCGGGCCCCGTCAGGGTGTGGGCGGACGTGGAGAGCCCATCCTCTCGTCCAGCAACGGCTCTCACTCCTTGGAAGCTGTTCTGGTGTGAGATGGGGATATGCGTGCTGGCCACCGCTCAGATCCTGGGAGGATGTTTTCTCAGCTTTGCCTTAGCGAGGCTGTGATGGGGGGCTGCCCTTTGACAGGCTTTGATGACAAGCCAAGAAGCTGGGAGAGCCTGTCCCAGACACACTCGCCTGGCATGGCCTCGGCTTGGGTCCCCCAGCCAAGGAGGAGGCGGTGCAGAGCGGTCACATTGTATGTGAGGGCACATTCCCGGAGGCCTTGCCTAATTCAAATTTTACGTAATCCCAGGCAAATTTTCCTATAAATAACTCTTTGACAAATAAAATTATTAAGGTGTATAAAGTAGAGAGAATGCATTCTTAAACTGTGTAAATTTTAGCTTTTGGAGTCTGGGGCATATTATATGACATTCCTGGGCAGCCATGTCAACAGCGAAATTTCCATTATCCTTGAATATATGTAACTGTTTTATATATACATATATATATATATATATATATATATATATATATATATATATATATATATATGAACTTAAAGGAGAAACAGCCCAACTGCTGCTTTTACGTTCTAGCATTCTCCGCAGTCATGGTCATGGTGTTGCCTACCAACCCCAAGTACACCGCACAGTCGTCCTGGTCTGGCTTTCCTCATAGGACATTATTGCATTTCATTTCCCTTCCAAAGCATTATTGCTGCTATTATTATCACTTAATGAATGCTTGGATAATATTGCTGTAAGATATAAAAAAATATTTGAAGTTGTAATAGTAAACATCAAAGAACCCACACAAGTTGTGAGGGC
Organism: Micronycteris hirsuta; assembly: GCA_004026765.1. Taxonomy (NCBI): domain Eukaryota; kingdom Metazoa; phylum Chordata; class Mammalia; order Chiroptera; family Phyllostomidae; genus Micronycteris; species Micronycteris hirsuta. The sequence goes on along the minus strand of PVJI01001790.1, from coordinate 147,476 downwards.
AGATACAGCAATGTGATTTTTCAGGATACTGCTAAAGATGGGATATTCTCCTTAACTGCTAAAATGGTTCTAACGTGATCTTAATGTGAAAACATAGTATATAATTCATTTGTCCAGATAGCCTGGAAATGATGTGGTTCCCAAAGAGTTTTCAAAAAAAAAGTTGGAGGATTCACCTTATTGTGTACGAAGTTAATTTGAATAATTTTGAGCTATTTCAAATTTGGAGAATTCAAATTCATATACATCCATGCTATTATGAAGTAGGATTCTTTTGGTTGTAGGTTATGGAGCGACAAACTCAAACTCTCTTCAATATGTGAGACATTGTGTTATAAGGATGCTGGTGTGTATCAGAGGATCCTCAAATCGCAGTAGCTGGGCTTCAGGAATAGCTGGAACCAGGGGCCTCAAAATTGGCAGCCTTCTTCCCTTTACTTTTTGCTTTGGCCTCTCTAAATGTGAAACTTCATTCTTCTCTCCCACGATGCTGGCTATATAATTTGTGGAGTCCTGTGCAAAATGAAAATATGGGTACCCTTGTTCAAACAGCAGGAAAAAGCTTTTTTCCTGTGTTCCCATGGTCTTTTTCCAAACCTATCATGGATTTTTTATTTGCTATTTAATTTCCCTGTCTCCGGGGTGTGGGGTTACTTGCAGGGCAAACATGGCCCTCATCCAGCGTGGGCACTGTGACTCAGTGTGTGAGATGTGTGTACCCCTGACCCTTCCCACGCGGGAATGCTGGTAGGGTGTCACTGAGTGGGGGCTAGAGAGGGGACTGCTCAGAACCCACTGCAGGGAGGCAGGAAGGTGACGGGAGGCCACAAGCCCCTGCTGTGTGACCCACTGTCCCATCAGATTTCATTGACTGTATTAGTTTCCTATGGCTGTCCTGCAAGTACCACAGCCAAGTGGCTTAGGTGACAGAAGTTCAGTGTCTCCCAGTTCTGCAGGCCGGAGGTCCGTGACCAGTGTCTACAGGGTTGGCTCGTTCTGAGGATGGTGGGCAGAATCTGTCCCCTGTGCCTCCCCCAGCTCCTGGTGGTTCAGCTCCTGGTGGTCTCAGGCAGCCTTTGGCTTCCAGAAGGTGAACTCCCTGGGCCTTCGCATTGTCTTCTTTCTGCGTGAGTCTGTTCCTGTGTCCAAATTTCTCTTTTTATGAGGACACCAGCCATGTTGGATTAGGGCCCACCTCATTCCTGGGTGACCTCATTTTAACTTAATTAATTACCCCCCCACGTCCTTATTTCCCAATAAGATTGCACTCTGAGGAAGTTGCAGCTTCAACATATACATTTGCGGGGGAGGGGAGGGCACAACTCAACCCCTAACACTTATGAAATAGAAATTCACAGATAAAACTATTTAGGATTACAAAATGGCCACCGCAGACAAGTGTGGGGCACCCTTTGGAGTGTGGGGCCCCGTGAGACTGCAGACTGTTCACCCTGCTCGCCCAGAGTGTCCCCCATGACACAAAGTGACCCCCTGTTCAGCTCCTTGGAGAGAGACGGCTCTGCCCTCTGAGTCCTGGGGGTGTGTGTTACAGGATTCTATCTCTGAGCCTGAAGCGCTGGGGCCCACGGCAGCCACTGCAGGCACCGCCAGCTCTGTGTTCTAAAGACTGGGCCCTAAAGACAGTTGTCAACAGCAGGCAACCCTTGCTGTCCACTGTCCCCTCCCTGGTCAGAGCTGACCGAGAGCCTGGGAAACTGTTCTTTACTTCTGTCTCCGACACCCCAGCCACCCCCAGCCCCACAGGCAGATGAAGAGAGGGGTGAGATATCTGGGCCAGGGTCACTGTCTTTGTGGGAATTCTGGGGGGCCCTGGCTCGCTGTCCCCCAGAAACACAGAAGTCCTCAAGGGTTAGTGGCAAGGGAAGCCAGGACCCGTGGTGATGCACCCCCAGCACTGGCCTGCTAACTTCTTTCCGACTCCCTCCCACAAGCCAGGCCATGGGACATGAGCGAAGGCATTTGGCCCAGAACCAGACGGGTCTGGCCTCCCGCCCCTCACTCCAGAGTGCAGGAGTAGGAGCAGGGGGTGGTGTGAAGGAGGGATCCAGCTCTATTCCCACCACTCTCATCCGTCCAGCGTTCAGCGCAAGCCTGGCCTGCCCGGGGCACGGTCGCAACAGCCCGGGAGCCCCGGAGCAGAGGATGCTGATGGCGGCTGAGAGGCCACAGGTCTGGGAAGGCATGCTGGACTCAGAGGGACACCAAGGGCCAAACACGGTGGGGGACCATGTAGATTGAGACCTGTGTTGACCTGGATCCCCACAGGATGAGAAGAGGAACTTGAAAAACACAAGAAGAATCCAGAGGGGCCAGTGGAGGAGCTCACTCCTCAAGACACGGGGTAGGAGTTTGCATCAGCAGAACAGTGCTGTAGACTCTTATAGCACTGTATTTCTATTTTTACATCCATATTTCTGCATACGATTAAAACTAGCTTTTTCTAGAAATAAGGGTGAGGTGTTCTTAATGAGTCTTTTTGACGTTTCCCCTCTTTCCTGTGTGATGGGATGCCTGGTGAGCTCTCCCTGACATTTTTCTGCCTGAGTGTATGGAAAATTACAAAAACAGTCGTTACATCCTGTTTATTTAACCTCTGGCATATCTTTAATATCTGTTCTTATGGTCAGAGGCATCAACAGGCTCTCCCTTCCTTTGGCTCCTTCTATTAAAACAGCTTCATCTTCACCCCACCTACTGTATGTCCCATGTGACGTATAGTATACTTTTTATTATATAGTTCTAAATATAGTCTAATTTTATCTCTGACCCATGAGTTATTTAGATACATGTTTCTTAATTCTCAAACCTGTGGATGCTTCTAGTTATCTTTTTAGTACATTTTTTATTTTATTCCATTGTGATCCAAGCAGACCAGAGAATGTGTTCTGTGTGACACCAATACTGCGAAGTGGACCGTGGCTTGTTTCACAGCCAACTATGTGTCAATTTTCATAAATGTTTCTGTGCACAGGCTTGGAAATAATGTGTGTTCTCTATCCCTTGGGCTTGCTGCTCTATATTTGTCTATTAGATCCAATTTGTCATGGTATGTCCTTATGGAGAGCAATTTGACTTTATGTAACAGAATTACAAATGCACTTCTCATTGTTTTAGCATTTCCAGTTGTAGAAATAGGATGAAGTCTAACATACACTTTTAGAAGTATGAGTTATTCATTCTGCAGTAGGCAACTTATTATTTTGTCTATGAGAGAAAAAATAACTCCAGTGCCCATCATGAGGATACTTTTGTATAAGCCAGGTTTCAGCTTTACAACCGGCTAGTATGTAGCCAGCAAAAAAGAATCAGCAGAATTCCCAGCTAATAAAAGTAGAGAAATAAGGGAACTAGAACACTCCATTAGACTATCCCAGTAATAATTGGTACAGGCAACATGCAGGCTAATGTTAAAATTAGTGGGTAAAACTTTAAGGATAAACAGTACATATGCATAACCTCAAATTATCTCCCTCAAAATATTTATTAATTAATATCACAAGTCAAGAAATGAGCATATCTTAGATAAAAAAAGTTAGGCTATTGCAAAAGGATGTATGAGGAGACTCGAGAACACGGAAAGGTGTGATACAAAATTACAAAGATGTCTATTCATAAACACGACTGCTATGTTTTCTTGGTGGGTAAAACCCCTTTATTATTATACCACAGTGTTCCTCTCTGTCCCTGGGAATTATCTTTGCTTTGACACTTCCGTTGCCTGGTAACATAGCCACTCTTGCTTTCTTTTGATTCAGATTTGCATGGTGTATCTTTTACATCCTTTTACATGTAACTTATTATATTTGAAGTGAGTTTATAAACAGTATCTAGTTGGGTCATATTTTTTCTCACTCTGCTGATCTTTGTCTATTAGGTGGTGTATTTAGACCATTTATACTTAATGTAATTATTTGTAAGTTAGCTTAAGTGTGACAGTTTATATTTTTGCTTTCTGATTATTCCCTCTATATTTCACCTCTCTCTCTTTTAACCTTCATTTGGGTTAAAATATTTTATAATTTTATTTTGATTATAGATTGTATTAGTGTATCTTTTTGGATAACATTTTTAGTGGTGGCTGTAGGCATTAAAATATGCATAACATCACAATTTACCAATTTGAGTGAAGTATAAACACCTTATCTCTCTTTAAGTCCCTTTATCCCCTCCCTCCTTAAAATTGTCTTAAATATTTCTTCTACATACCTTGCAAATCACATAAGACAATGTTTAGACAACTCAAGAAGAGAAGGGAAATCTATGGTATTTACCCATATTTTTCTCTTTCCGTTGTCCTTTCTTTCTTTTTGATAGTCCAAGATTCCTTTTTTAAAAATAATTTCTTTTTTTTTAAAGAAAATTTTCTTCGCCATTCTTTTAGGATAGATTTGCTAACAAATTCTAGCTTTTCTTCATCTGAAAATATATTTATTTTCCCTTTGTTCCTGAAAGGTACATTTGCTTTCCATAGAATTTGGATTGACAGTTCTTTGCTTTCTACACTTGAAAAATGTTTTCCTACTTCTTTCTGACCTTTGTGATTTCTGATGAGAAATTCCCTGTCATCTGAATTGTTTTTCCTGTATAGTAAAGATGTTACTTTTCTATCATTGCTTTCAGGATATTTTCCTGGGTCTTTAATTTTCAGAAGTTGTATTGTACTGTCTCTTGGTGTGGATTTCTTTGGGTATACTCAGTTTGGAGTTCCCTCAAAATCCTGAATCTGGAGGTTTACATCTTCTGTCAAATTTGGGAAATTTTCAGCAAATACTCAAAGTACTTCTTTGAGTATTTTTAACTACACCTTCTTTTTCTTTTCCTTCTGGATTCTGAGAATACAAACTTCAGTCCTTTTGTTATTGTTTGCGTAGCCCTGGATTTCTGTTAATATTTTTTAGACTATTTTCTCTCTGGCTTTTCAGATAGTTAATTTCTACTGTTATATATTTAAGTTCATGATTCTTTCTCGATTGTTTCTTATCATTCTGCTCTTGAGCCCATCCATCAAATTTCTGTTTTTGTTATTGTATTCTTCAGTTCTAAAATATCCTGTTGGTTCTACTTCTTGGTACAACTATTTTTTCATTTGTTACAAGTGTTCTTATAGTTACTCACTGAGGTATTTTTGCGATGGCTACTTCAAAATATTTTTCAGGTAATTCCAACATCTGTGTCCTCTTGGTTTTGGCACCAGCTTGTCTCGTCTTACTCAAATTGGGATTTTTCTGGTTCTTGCTATGCTGAATGATTTTTTACTGTATCCTGGACACTTTTAGTAAGATGTTAGGTGGCTCTGGATCTTATTTAACTCTCTTTTAGCAAGCCTTGTCTGACATCACATTAGGAGGGAAATGAGGGTCCCGCCTCATTACTATCAGGTGGGAGTGGAAGTCCTCGCTCCGCACTTGGTTTCTGTTGATGCCCTGAAGTAGAGAGGGGCGGATGGGCAGAGGGTGCCAAGTTATTCCTGGGGTGGGAGTGGAAATTAAGACTTTCCAATAGGCCTCTGTTGATACCATCCCAGTTGGGATGGGAGGGATGCCTTGTTTCTGCAGTCTCTGTTGATGCTGCTCGGGTGGAGTTCCTATTTCCTGCTGGCTGGTGGTGAAAGTCCCGACGCTTCACTAGGCTAGAAGGGAAGGGACACTTTGTTGCCTTCTGTTGGGGGTGGAAGTTCAGGGTTCCCACACAGCCTTCACTGCCTCTGCCTGGAGGGTTCTAGTCACAGCCAGTCATGGGTGAAAGTCCTGGCTTCCCTCTTGGTCTCCTCTCATGCTGCACCTCCCATGGGAGACAAGTGGATGGGTGGGTTGGGGCTCCAGGTCATAGCCAGGTGGACATCAAAGTCCAGGTTCCCCAATCAGCCTTTAATGATGGGGGTGGGGGGTGGAGCCATTTTTTTTCACATGATGTTTCTCTAGGGTGGAGAGATTATTTTCTCAACTTTTCTATCTTGCTAAGATTTCCCTTTCCTGTCACTTTCACTAGAGAGAGCTAGCTTTTTCCCCCAGTTTGTTTGTTTGTTTTTGCCAGTTCTCATGGATGTTTCTGGGTGGCTGGATTCCCCAGCACCCAGTCTGGGATATATGAGGCAAAAAGAAAACCCATGGGATCAGCAACTCATTACCATATTGTTCCTTAGGCTCTGTGGTTCCTTGCCAATCTGGATTCTTCTCTTCACCTTTTAGAGTTCTTATGTTTGTTTTATATACAATGCCCAGGGTTTTTAGCTGGAGGCATAAGAGAAACATTTTAGTAGGAGCGAAAACTGTTTTTAACAAGAATAGGAAAAAGCCTGTCTACCCCATGCTGGAAGTCTCACTTCCAATGTTTGTCTCTAATCATTTTTGGAGAGAACTCTTCTATTGTGATGTGAAACTAAAGTGGCCTTGGCTTTGGAGGAATAGCCTCTTCTGTTGATCCAGAGCTTTTTATTAAGTCGAACCTTTTCCTTTGTTGTTGGTGCTTTGTAAAGATCAAGAGCCACTGCTGAATATTTGTCTAAAATGTTTTGTTTTGATATCTGTGGATGTAATCATGAGGATACGTTTATCCCCATTTTACAGACAAGACAGCGGAGACTCAAAGAGGGGGAGTGACATGCCCAATATCCCACCGGATGGATTGGAGCCCGGATTCTGCCCCAGGTCTGCCCGGCTTGAGAGTCCGCAGGCTGTACAACCTGACGCTTATGACACCGAAAGCACAGTTGCCAGGTGCCTTTGTTGACACAACTCAGCAGTTTACAGGAGTGCACGGCTGTGAGACTGTGTGATATGACAGGCTATGGCTATTTTCTGTCTTGCATCTGTGGAGGTTCAACATATGGCTTTCGTCATGCTACTCCTGTAGAGCTTGCTTTTAATTTATCTCTCAGGAAGTCTCGATTTTCACACAGTGTTGGGTTTCCAGCAGAAACCTCTTCTGATAGCATTTTCCTGCTCGTCTGACTAGGGCCTGTCAGAGTCCAGTGTTTTTCCACAGGTCATCTTGTGTGAGTGAGTCAGCTGCAGCGGCTGCTGAATCATAAATTCACCATCCACATGGCTCCCGATTCTTTACCGCGGCCACCACGCCGCCTTCCTCACAGAGCATGACAAATCCCTGACTACCGAATGGGAAATGTATTTCAGGGAAGCTCACATTGAGGTGAAAAATAGACTTGGGACTTTCTGAAGAGCAGATCTTATTTAAAGGAATGAACATTCTATTGGTCTCTCAGGCAATAGGACCATCTTTTAGGTAGAGCTTCTCAATGGGGGTGCCAGGGCCTGCTGAGCTGCTGCAAATGGATTACAGGTGTGTCTGAAATACTGATCCCCTCAATTCTTGGGGGCAGCCATGCAGGTCCTGGGGCCCTCCCGGGCTGTGGCTTAGTTACCTCCAGCTGTGAGCAGCAGCCTCGATTTACCCCGGGGAGTCATGCAAAAGGTATCACTTTCTGTGTGCACCAAGAAGAGAAAAAGGTTGGGGAGCGCTGTTTCGGCTGATGTCTACAGAGTCGGGTACAATACTGGGAAGCTGACTAGCCCCAGTCATCTGTCACGATGCTAAGCTCCAGTCAAATCAGGACTCAAAGGCTTTCTTGGGGCATCTGACCGGACAGATAAGGAATGGTTTCTGAGAAGGCGTGGGCGGCATTAACCTGCCTTTGTTCATCAAATCAGGGTATTCTGGAATGAAGGGGGGCCTTACCTGAAATGAGAAAAATAAGCTGATGAAAAGTTACGAAATCCAATTTAGTCGCCAGGTGGTAAAATTAAGAAATGAAGGTACCTTCATATTGAGAAAGAGAGACCCCAAACTGTTTCTGCGTGTACAATGGACATTTCCAGTGTGTTTCTAAAGACCATTGGGGTGCTTGTAGGACACCCTTACTCTTTGAGGTTGATTTCAACTGGACAATGAAGCCCATTTAAGAGCCCTCAGCTTTACAGTCAAGGCTAGAATGGCCAGCCTGCGGGGGGCATCTCTGCTGTCTTCAGTCCTGCTGTGTTCTGTTTCCCCTTTGGAGTCCCACGGAAGCCCCCCCCCCTACTGTGCTCGCCATCCTCAGGGCCCTGAGCTCAGGGCAGCTGCACTGCCCTCCCCGGGCTCTGAGAGCAGAGGAGGGTTCACAGACGAGAAGTCAGTGGAGAAATAGGTTGGCTGCCTGATGTTTTTTTTTTATCACTATTGGAACTTCCTATCTTATGCTGGGATTTCAGGAGGGTAGGTAAAGGGTTTTACTCTAATTCTGAAAACACACGTGAAGCGGAGAGGACCCCAAGCGGGACAGGAGCAGGACGACGCAGAGGCTTTAGGGATGGCTGACCATGTATGCCCACCCAGGGCCTGCGGAGCAGAAGGACCCTGTCTGAGGGGCATGGCCACCTCCAGCTCTTTCAGGAGTGCTGATGCTGTGGCTGTTGTTATTATTATTATATCGATACCACTCATTTAAGACTGGTGGTGAGCGAAGCCCTATGCAGAATACTTCACATGCATTGCCTTGTTTAATCCTTACGGCAAGCCTGCAGCTCTGGTCTCATTGTCCAGCTGAGGAGACAGACAGTGGAGACAGGTGCTCCAGAGACCCACAACTCTGAAATGGTAGACCTTAAACCCTGAGTTCCATGCTCTTTTCACTTTGCTATGCTGCCTTCTTGATTAGGCAAAATTTCAAGGGTTGGGGTATTTCAACAGAAAGGGCTCAAATAATAGGAAATTAGAACGTGTAGGGGTAGAATGGTTCTTGGAATACTAAAGAAGTGGTGAGAGAGAGCTCTTACCCAGGCTGCGGGTTTGGGAGGTTTCAGTGTGTGGGTTGGAGTCAAGAGAATGGGTGAGCTTGCTCGGGAAGGGTATGAAGAGTGGGCCAAAGAGAAGTTTGGAGAATATGAACAGGTAAAACCTGGGTGGAAGAGGAGGAATCCTGGGAGGAGCCCCAGGAAAGAGTGGTCAGACTGGCGGGAGGAAGGAGAAGGGCTGGAAGTGTGTGACACCTTAGAAATGGGAAGAGCTCCAGGCGTCCTGGCTTCCAGAGAGCTCAGGCCTCCTGTTCAGGTGGCCAGACTGGCGTCAAGGCTGGAGGGACTTCTAATGCTAAGGAGCAAAGGCTTCATGTAAGTTGTGCTCTGGCAGCAGGAGCAGGAAGCAGACCTGGTCCTAGAACCAACATTCTCTGCTCCCATGGGAAGGTGAACTGTCCAGCTTGTTCCCAGTATAGTTTCTGCCATTTGTTCACTCAAGATGGAGCGCTGAATCTCAGCAAAGCACGTAGATGACACAAATCACCCCTCTATGCAAAGCATCGCACCAGGGTGAGCTGCTGTTATTTAGAGCCTTGAGTATATAATCGGGTCTGAGAGGTGCTTCTGCTCCTGCCCATCGTCGGCACCTTTGGAGTCAAAGTCAACCTATGGTTCGCCTCCATCCCTGTAGTGTTTATATTCTTAAGACCACGGAGGATGTAAATTTGTTTAACAGAATTACACTGATGAGTATCAAATCTATCTGCCATTTTCGACACCTTCAGGACATCTTGAAGCTGTTGTCTAGATAAATCCTCAGTTTCTTTTACACCACAGTCAAGGGTGGTATTGTTGTGAGAGGTGTATTGGGAATATTTTTGTTGGATAGTTTGGAAATTTTGCATTTTTTAAAGGCACCCTAGGGTCCCAAGAAAAACATGAAGGGTCTCAGTCACGTGCTGAGGAAGGAGGCAGCCATCCTTACTTAGAAAGCAATGTCCCTACTGGAAAATGTATGGGTTTCTGAACACTTACAAAAAGCGGGGTGGGGGGGATTCTGATAGACTAAGCGAGGATCAGTAGGCTATCAGTGAGCATTAGGCAATGTCCCGCATGGTGGTAGGAACTTGGAGGGAGAAAAGCAGGAGGAAGAGAAGGAGGAGAAAGTGGGAGGCAGAACAAAGAGGCAGACCTTTCATTTCCACAGCCAAGGATTTCAAACTGGAAACAGTGACCCCAAAGTGCACGTCAGAACTGTTGGCTCACAAGAGAGGTGTGGCGGGACCCTTTCTTCTTGTTCCCAGTCACCTCCAACGTTACTTGACTCATCTTTCTGGAAATATTTCTAGTTGTACCTCTGAACCCTGAATGTTTCCCAAGCTCATTGAAATGCACAAGATGAAAATTATTCATCTGTTTGGAGCTTACACAAAGCTGAAAACGCTGTCACAAGTAGAAAGACACAGTTGCACAATCAGATCCGTTATGAGAAGAGGAAAGATTTGCTACCAACAATCCAGGGGGCCATGTGCTGAAGACAGGTAAGGGCAGATGGGGGTCTGTGCTGGCCCACAGCAGCAGAGAGAGACAGGTGCCCTGAGCTGGTGCTTAAGAGGACACACATCCATCAAGGCAAGCAACACGGAGCTGGATGCAAGCCACCAGCTGGTTGCATGGATTCTGTAGCGATGACTCAGGGTATGCAAAATCAAAAGCAACAGAGAAAGAGAGACAGAGAGACAGAGAGACAGAGAGACAGAGAAAGCAAGCAGACAGGAGAGTGCCAGATTGCTCTAGGACCAAGGCTGAGCTGTGCTGCTCAGAGTTGGGCATTAAGTGTGAGTCAGAATCTCGGGATCTCTTAGGTTTCTGCAAGGATCAAAGCAGTGAGGATCTGTCTTATTCAAGTCACTTAACAGACTTGTCTTAAGAAGAGGATTTGCAAATCTTTCTCCAAAGCATGAGTAAATGAATCTGTGTATTTTCCAGGTAAATAATTGCTGAAAGGTGCCTGTACGTATATTACATAAGAGAAGGACCAGCTTTGCCACTGGGAGCACAGCGGGTCCTCTGTGGTATGGTTAAGGGTGCTGGAAAGGCCTTTTATAGAAAAAAATCTTTCTTCCTGCATCAGAAATGCCACCATTACAGATCATTCTTTTGGGCTAATCTTGGCTGTCTCTAGTCACCTGTCTTAACATACAATGTCCTGGAGAACAGTTGATGTTGGAGTAGCAATGAGATCTCTTCTATCCTGGGCAGGATGGGGGTCCTGGGTACTTGGGGTGAGAAGGAGAAAGGTTATGGAAGGGGGAGAAGCCTATAGGAAGGAAGAATGGGGGCACTTGTATGCTGCCTCGTGGACATCTTCAGAGAATGAAGAGCCCCACATTCCAAAAGGAACTTCAAAAGGGACTTCATGACATGTGAAAGAAACACTTTGGTCACTTTGTTCTTGGAGATACTGCTGCTCTGCTTTAAGTTCTCATCGCATGTCAGCATTTTGAGGGATGTGGCGTCATGGACTTTCAGAGTTATGTTCTGGAAGTGTTGAAGTGTTGTGTTCTGGTCAGAGCATGGAGTCAGCCAGCCAGTGACGGAACCTCCTGACTACCACTCTGAGCTTCTGATTTCTTATTTATAAAGTGAGGACAGTGACACCCAGTGCCCAGATTTCCTGTGAGGCCAGAATAAATATGCTACACAGTGAAAGCCTAGCACAGTACCTGGAAAAATGAGTATGAACCCGATACAATGCCAGCTCACCCATGTTGTGTGGCAGTCCCCTCTGCAGCCTCAAAGCTCCCGGGCTGTTGGAGAGTGCAGGTGACAGTGACAGGAAGTCGCTGCCTTGTGGGGCAGCTCACTTTATTTTCAAGCAGCTGCGATGGCTGAGAAATTCTTTTTGAATCCATGTCTGCCTCTGCACCTTCTACCTATTAGTCGTGAGCTTCCCATTTGAACTCAGCATACTTCTTAGAATTCGCTTACTTTCTGCCACGATAACCTTAAGATTTCTTTGAGGACAGTGATGATGTATTCTTGAGGTATCCACTTTTCAAGGCTAAAAAGCTCTGTTTCCCTCAAGCCTTACTCATTTGACATGGCTTTGAGCCTCCAACAATCTCTCTTGCCTCCCCTGAACTATATAGAGTTTTTTCTTTTTTTAATCAATCTGCAGTTTATACCATTCCTGGGTTTGGTATTTGCACTCATAGGTCTGATATTTGGTATTTGGTTGTGTACACTTTGCACAATGCTCTTGGACGCAGGGCCTAGTGTGTTGAGACATTGCCCGGGGGTGGGGGGTGGGTAATTAGTGTCACCCACCTTCTGAAGTGACAGCTCCCAGTCCAGGGTCATGTCAGTGCATCCTCAGCTCTGGTGGGATAGTTACAACAGTGCTTTTCTGTCTATTAAACAACAATAAAAAATTAAAAAATACTAGATGAAAAATAAAAAAGAATAATTTATCTAAAAAATTAAAAATAGCTCTGGCTGGTGTGGCTCAGTGGGTTGAGTGCCAGCCCGAGAACCAAAGGGTTGCGGGTTCGATTTTCAGTCAGAGCACATGCCTGGGTTCTGGGCCAGGTTCCTGGTGGGGGGCACACAAGAGAAAGAATAAAATCTATTTATTATTTTTTTATTTTTTAAAAAAATTTTATTTATTTATTTTTAGATGGAAGGGAAGGGAGGGAGAAAGAGGGAGAGAAACAGCAATGTGTGGTTGCCTCTCATGTGGCCCCCACGGGGGACCTGGCCTACAACCCAGGTATGTGCCCTGACTGGGAATCGAACCGGTGACCCTTTGGTTCGCAGCCTGCTCTCAATCCACTGAGCTATACCAGCCAGGGCAAATAAATAAAATCTTTTAAAAAATTTAAAAACTAAAATAATAAAAATTCCAGTCCTCTGCAAACCAACACTTGTAACATATAATAAGGATGATTACTGAAGACTGGAAATACTGGAAAAACAAATAAAAAACACATAAAATACGAACCATCATATTGTACCATAATTCACAGACACAAAATTATGTTGCAACAAATGTCATCAAAACAAATACAGCATTGGAGAAAAATGAATGATAAAAACTGGACGCGTTTATTACAGACGTGCGTTTAGGTGATTAACGTAAAGAATGGCTGTTACACTAGTACGTAGTGGCCGTTCTGTTGTAGTACAGTAAGTACAGTAAGCTGTGAGTAAATAGGAGGCTCCCTGTGCAGCGCCTGTGCAGGCGGGGTGAGTGGGCACCGGAATAAACACTGTGGTGTGCCAGAGGAGTTTGCTTCCTGCTGGCTAATTAACCTAAGTCAGGCGGGACCAACAACACTACTCAGAGCATATGGTATGTCTAAATGGTTTCTATGCTCTGTTCAAATAGTGGTTGTGGTAGGTGATACGGACCCCACGCCTGCACAGGGTCCGTGTGTTGTGGCTGCTGTGACGAGCAAATGCACACGGACTACAGAAGTCCTGTGGAGAAAAAGGGACAGCATGACCACTCTCTAAGTGAGAGAGAGAGGGTGAGAGAGAGCCCGACCCCTGCCTGGACAGGCTTTTATTACTTTTCTGGGTGCAATATAGTGAGCATGGTCCTCATTTACTATGCACAGGTTCACTGTGGGTGATTACCTTTTATGGATAACAAAGGAAAGAATGTTGCTAATTACTTCAAAGAGAAGGATGTCACAGATCCAGGGGGAAAAGTGGTTGAACTGGTTACACTCCATACTTGGGAAGTTTAGCACAGACTTTATGAAGTTACTTTAGAGATAAGCAGTAAACATTTGTTGCCTCAATCCAGGGTGAGGGAGTTTTAGCAAAAGCAAACCTAATAGCATCCAAGGTACAATGCAGGCCTGATTCCCCACGGGAAACCTATCTATGGGCGTGGGTCCTGTGTGCTGATCCTCGCACCCCACTGGTCTTTCCGAGTCAGGGCTAGGCTACGTTCCCATGCTACGTGAAACGGTTCCCTACAACTAGGCAAACCGGAGGTAGGTTTCGGGAATTTTAAATTCTTTTAAAACAGTTTCAGCAGTTAAGGATATTTCATTTTTTCACTGTAATTCCAAGTGAAATCAGAGATATTTGAAAAAAATTCATCCTCAATTTCTCATTGATAGACAGTTGCAACTATTTTATCCTGAAAGGTATGGGTAAATTAAATCCTCTTTAATTGATGAAAGCAGGAGATTCTAGATTGAATAATATTTTCGGATGACAAGCTAATGTTTAGATAGCCACAGGACACCATGGACTTAGGTGCACATGACAGCTCAGGCCAAGTGTGACTCCCCACGGCAGTGTGACAAGACCCAGTCCCTGTGCCACTCCACCAGGCGTGTCATGCTCCAATGTCACAGCAAGGACCCATTGAAGGTACCTGCTTTGAAATGTTTGCTCTCAGCTTCCATATGTCCCTTGTCACAGACTAGTAGCCACAGCTCAGCAACCAGCTGAGGTTCCTCTTGGAGCAGCGCTGGCTTACCTTACTGGTGGGGCAGCCACGGCCATAGTTGGGTTGTTCTAGCTGCTGGAAAATTTGTCCTTCCATTTTGCCAAAAATCTGTGTCTTGTATTTGCCATCACTGGTTGTAATTCTGGGCTTTGGAACCACAGTGAATAAGTTTACTTCCCGCCGGGTGTGTCAGCCTGCCGGAAATTTCTCAGCAGGCGTGGCGTGTCCTTTACATTTCCTCTTCTCCACGTCAGCCAGCTTTCCCTTGACCACCCTTTCCATGGCGTGGATTCTGGGATCTTCCTCCAGTCACCCTCTGGCTACCCTGCTGGCCAGGGCCCCCGAAACACATATTGGTATTTATATATACTCAATACTCTAATAGACATAGTGTTTTTATCCTGATTGAATGAGAGGACTTTGACAGATGATATAAGTGGACTTAGGTTCTAGCAGAAAAACTCTTTATCCGCCCCCCCCCCCACCATCTTTCTCTCTTTCAGTCTCTGTGTCTGTCTGTCTGTCTGTCTCCCTCTCTCTGTGTCTCCCTTTGTCTTTGTCTATATGCTTGAAAATGTTGCTCCTTTTAAAAAGGGACAGACTGATCATACTTGCTCAAACTGTGAGCTGGAGTATAGTGTTGTCAGCAGGCAAGTCACCTGGACTTTCTTGGCGAGTCTTCCGCAGCTCCATTCACGTGCATCTTCTTACAATTACTTCATATTGCACACACACTTCTGCCTTCAGACCCCTAGATATGCTCTTTTCTCTTCATTCGTTCATTCATTCATTCAGCAGCTACTTGTTGATGTGTGTTTGACACTCTCGTAAGCCCTGAGAGTAAAATGGTCAACCACACAGATCTAGTTCCTGCTTTCTTAGTTTTCACTTAAGTAGGTAAGATAGACAAATGGATCAGAGGACCAAGAGCAGTCTCCAGGTGAAGAGACGGTGTGTGTATGTATGTATAGAGGAAAGTATTCCCAGTAAATGCAGCAGCTCGTGGGAGGGTTCTGAAGCATGACCTTCATTCAGAAAGCAGTCCTTCTGGATGTCTGCTGTGTGACCCAATTTCTAGGTAGGGAGCGAACACAAGGGGACCAGTTCTGTGGAGACAGGGTCCACGTCTATCTTGTTCACCCCGGGACCCCCAGCACTTAAAAGATGGCCTGTCACATAGTTGGCTTTTAAGTCATATTTGCTGACAGAGTGAGTCTGTGTATAAAATCCAATCGTGATGCATCTATTGCTGTACTTTAACTCTAGAGTCATGGAGTTCTAACAAAGACAATGACAATGAACTGCATTTCTTCACAATCACTCATCTGTCCTCACATATATCAGCACTGCACTGTTATTCTCAAATTACCTATAGGAAACCAAGGGACCCGAAATCATAATGGGACAAGCCCAGGGTTATAGAGAGAGTGAAAATCCGTCTGGTTGTAGAATCCAGACCTCCTGACATGCAGACTGCCTATTATCCTGAAATAAAACCTGATGTCAATTTTTTTGCTTTTTATCGCAGACACAACTATTATTATTACAGTAGTTTACCCAACAGTACCATGCATTTGATGGCTATATATTAACAATAAGATTTTTAATACAACTTCTACTGCTTTTGACATCAAAGCAAAGCAAAAATCACAGGAAAGTTATTTTCTTTCTCTTACTTTAATTTTTTTAAAAAATATAAGCTATTATTAGGGAAGAACAAAAGAACTGGCAAGCCCTAGAGGTGGACCATCTGGGAAGGATCACTTGGCGCTTTCTCCCAGGCAGATTTGGACTTGTTTGGGTCTGTCACTCAGGGTCTGATCTTTCCGCAGAAGAGTGACTCATGCCCATGGGCAGAGTTGCATCTGTGATGTTATTTCCAACAGCAGCAGGGGCAGGGGTTTCACGTGGGTTGGTTCTGTCTTGAAAACAGAGCCCGAGACAAGAACTTGCAGGGTAGCTCATTTAGGAGGTGATTCTAGGAAACAGGAGTGAGGGCTGGGCAGACTGAGGGGAAAAGAAAAGCCTACACAAGGGCACATTGTCAAGCGCACATTGTCAAGGGCACCACTGAGGGCAGTGGGGGCTTGGTGGTAAAGAATACCCTCCCAACTGCCCCCGAAGGACATGCCTGGAGAGGTGGGACCATGGGTCCCTCCTGCTCATCGGCTGTGGTCTCCCTGGAGATGAACTCACCAATCTTTCAGCTGCACAAGCATGCTGCTTCAATGGGCTCCTGAGGGATGCAGAGCAAAGAGGAGCTGGGGGCAGAAAGCAAATGAATTGTAGTAGAAGCTTGAGGCTGTGGCTGTTGGTGTTTGGTAAGTCAGCAGGCACAGAATGATCACAATAGCCAAAAAGATGTGAGCCAAGGAATGGGAAAAGCAAAGGACATTATTTCCTGGAAAGCAGGACCAGTACAGGGAGGTCTTGGGTAGGCCCTGCTGTGTCCAGTGAAGCCGGTGGGAAGGAGCCTTCTCAAAGTCTTTCACCAAGGAAAAGGCTGGTAACTGGGAAAAGAAAGGAAAGCTGGTTGTTTCCCAAAAGATCATTGCCTGCTCACATTCACAGGATAGACCAAGGCTAGAGGCATTTTGAATTGATGTGAAGGCCAAGCTTCTATGAGTACAGAACAAGGCTGGGGGCGAGCCACATCAGGGCTAGAGTTCATCCCTTACGTGTGAGACTTGTCTCTTTGCCAAAGCTAGGGACCAGGCTTTCTGCCTCTCTGTGTTCCTGCAGCTTGATCAGCATGGGGCTGGACATGCCAAGTTCCTTCAGAGAGGTCCTACCACCTTAGATACCTGGAAGCTTTGCTGACTGCTTGTTTGTCACGTGGTGTGCCGAGAGGCACAGTGCGTTTGGTGACAATGGTAGTTTTCTGAGCTGTGGCCATTGTTGCCCTTCAGATTTGCTCATGGCATGGGGGGAAATGGTCTCTATCTTGGAAAGACCAGAAGTAGGTATGTGGAAAGAAAATCATGTCTCCTACTATCCATGTTGCCCTTTGATCTTATTATAGCTTCTCAGTCAAAACAGCTCCTTGGTGTTCTTGTACTGTCATCTCTCAAGGCTGTGTTCCAGAGCTCTCTGACCAAGGAAGCTGCCTTGGATTAGAACATCCTTTTTCTAGGTTCCTTGCACCTAGCAACAGGCGGGTGAGTTCTGAATGGAGGATGGCTGGGGTCTCTTCTCTGCAGGCGCAGCCTACCGAGAGCTGGTCTGGCTGGCCATCATCTGTCTAGACTCTTTGGGAAGACAGATCTAGGAAGACTGGTGGACTTGGGGACTGCTTGTGTATCCCTAGGCCACGTAGCTCATCTCTTCTGTCTGAATCACATCGCATGAGCCTAATGTTTGTTTTGGAGAAGGTTACAAAATTAATGGTGAAATAAATACAGCAGATGCTACCTATTAGAGAAGAATTTCGTGTAGCAGGCCATGAAAATTTTGTTTGCAAAATAAGGCCTAATTAGTTTGGCTTATGCTAGAATACAATAAATTACAGTGACAGGGCAATTAATAATGATAGTATGAGTCTCCTGGTTTCATTTCTATTTCTGTTATTCATTGGGATTGTTTTTGCCAACGTCTTCTATTTGAAACCAAGTCTGGAAGTCTTTCCTCCATATTCACCTGCGTCATATGTGAGATGGTCTGTGACAGAATCATTTTTGGGGCAGGGTGAAAGGGGGATATCCATAGTCTTGGCTTTGACTGTCTCTCTATTGGTCTGATGAGTGTTCTGGAGGATTGTCCTCTCCTGCTGTGCCATCTATCCATCATTCCGTCTAAGTAACAAATACATGAGCATCTATGATGTGCCACATCCTACTCTCAGCATTAGAGAATTAAAGTGAAGGGCATGGTGCTACTCTTAAGAAGCTTATAGCTTAGTGGGGGAGGCACAGAATAGTGTCCTAGTGCTATATCTGTGTGCTTGGTATTATTTAGAAAAGAAGTGTGTAAAACTGTGAATGGATTTACCAAGTTTTGAAGGGCCGACACAAGTTATGGATAATGGCATGATTAGACCTAGAAGCACCATGGAAGATGGATTGTGAACTAAGAGGGTTCTGTCTGAACTAGGACAGAACCAAGGATGAAGGTGGAAAGACTCACGGATGAGGTAGACTTTACAAGATTGCAGGCTGATTGGGGCCTGGGAGTAGATAATAGAGAGTGAGCAGGAGGGGCTGGGATGTACTGGGCTTTCTTTACCCCACCCCCCACCCCCCAGAGAAGAAGCATTAAAGATTCATGCCATAAGTTTATTTACAAGCACATCTAGTATGTTGAGTTCAACAGTTTAATCCATTTTTCAAAGAGATTGCACCTCCTAAAATGCTCCTCTTCATATCTGTTTCATGGATGAACAAAAACATCCTTATTTTTTAAGAAGTTGGTGTGTTACAATAAAGGTGCAGCAAATGCAGATCCAAAGTACAAAGTCATCATAGCTAGCGGCCACCACATGGGCCCTCCTCATAGCAGCTCCTACAGACCACAGGGATTGTGAACTTCTGTATGCTCTGTCCCAATATTGTGCTGTTGGAAACCCTGAGAAAAGTGCAGAAACTGAAAGCAGGAGAAATAGTGGTATCACACCAAGTCCTTTCTTCACGACCTCGTTCCCCTTCGTGCAAGCGCAGTGACATTGGGCTTTCTGGCTTGGTGCCTGGGGGCATGGTGATAGTATTTGCCACAATAGGGAGGCTGAGAAGAGATGCAAGTTTGTGGATAGAAGAGAGGGGGAAATAACAGAGCTAACATTTATTTAGCACTTGCTGTGTATGTCACGGGCATGGGCCCATGCATCTAGTCTCGTCACAACTCTGTAAGGTAAGTACCATTACCCCCATTTGACAGGTGAAGAACCTGAGGCACAAAGAAGTTAAGCAAGTTGCCCAAAGTTATGTAGTTAGTGAGTGGCAGAGGACTTCATCTCCTGGGCTGGTACTATCCTGCCTTAGGGGTGATCTGTTCATTTAGTCTGTGCAGCTGCCAAGTGCCTAGCAGGCAGTTGCATGCTGGCATCTTCTTCAGAATAATAAACAAAGGCACCATTCCATAGAGCCACTCGAGGTGCTTAGAATTTGAACTTGATAAATGCTCTCTTCAAAGAACTCAGCCGCACAGTCCAGTTATTCACTTCCTACAACCTGATTTGTGAAGTGCCTCCTTCCTCCTTGGTGTCCAAGTGTCCCCTGCTTCGCTTCCCTTCAATGGGACACATTTTTATGGAAGAGCTACTGCGTGCCTGGTGCCCGGCCTTGTGCTATATTGTGATAAACCAGCCCGGCATAATCTCTTCTTCCCAGGGTTTGCAGCGAGTTCTCCCATCAAGAACTGGGTTTGGAAAGGAGCTGGCATTGGCTGTTTCTTCCTGGGTTACAGTATCAGCCACCGTGTCTTCCCTTTATTAGCTTTAGTTCTCACTGTTGGATAAAGGACTTTAGTTCCTGGAGGCAGGATGACAGTGGGGAGAGATTAGGAGAGAAGGATGGGGGAGGTGACAAGCAGAAGGTCTTCCAAAGACCTCTAAAATTTCACTGAGCACCTCCTGGCAGCCGTCTCCTCCAGCAGGAAGCCCTGCCCTGCGGGCTGGCCCTGGCTTCTCAGTCATCTTCCCACTTGTGAATCTACCTGTGTCTATGCACTCGTGGTCATTGGCAGATGTCAGAATGTACACAGCTCCATGGCCCTTCCCTACCTTCTCTTCCTTGGTTCAATCCCAGATCTCTAGCCAAACATCTGGCCCCATCAGACCAGACCTGCAGTGTGGAAAGTCAGAGGAAAAGCAAAGAGGCCAGAAATCATGAAATGCTTCCTTACAGCATGAGTCTCCGGGGGAATGTGGCTCTTCACAGGGGACTCTGCCAGGAGGTAGATGAAACGATGCAGAGAGGGTTGGACAGAACAATCTAACTGTCAGGAGGATAAATAAGGTGATCTCTTGGATGCGTTCCATCCCTTACTTCTAAGATTTCCTGACCTCTCTGGCCCTTCAGAGTTCGTTAAAGATGAGCAGCTGCTTCTGAGTAGAACTGATAGCTTATTCCAACCTTGGTTGGCTGTACTGGTGCAGGCCTGCGTTTTCTCAGGAAGTGGGCTATGGTCGGTCCTCTGGTCTCCACGTGTGGTTTGGGGGAAAACCCTGCAATCTTATCCCACAGAGCTCAGAGCTGCTCCTCATTTTCCTTGAAGCTTCTCTTTTTAAAGACATCCAGAAGGTCTTTATATATCCTCCTCACAAGCTTTATGGGTGGAGTTCTTTGCAACTGAAGCCTTGCTTCTCATCCTGGCTGGTGTGGTCTGTAGCTGCCTTTTGATCTTCCTACTCAGGTCGTGAAGTCCCTCCACAATAAAATTGCATGACCCTTGTTTTGGTCTCCCCGACAAGCCCACATTTTAGGCTGTGACACATGTACCTTCCAACCAATAAGAGCATAGGTGTTGATATAAGACCTCTCCAAGTTACGCCATCTAATTTAGCAGACTTCCTCTGTAGGGACCATCCAAGAGAAATATTTCTCACATGAAATTATTTTTGGAGACTGTCCAGATCAATGAGTCCCTTCTCTACTCTCCAGGGGTCGAAGGGCTGTGGATTTGCCAAAGTTAATAATATTAATCTGCCTATCATATTAGAAATTCACTGTGTTGGAGAGTAAGGGAGGTATTCTCTCCAGGCCTGATCCTGGGTGGTGGTGCTTTCTTCTGCTGTATCAGTCCTGTGGGAGCTTCGGGGTGAACCCCTGAATCCCAGCTCGCTCCTCTCCTAGGCTTTTAAATCATAGGGTGCCAGGCAGCCATTGACAGCCACGAGACTGTCATGGCCCTCAGTGCCTCTGGCCTTGTGGACTTTCTGGCCAAAGTTCTGAATCCTCGGAGAGTTGCGCTGTTACAGGGAGGACCAGCTCCACAGCCTCGGGTACCAGCTCCTCAGCCTCGGAGCCTAGGAGGCCAGTTTCTGCAAGAAGTAGTTGCGATTGTGGCCTTTTGTTAATTTAGGACCCCATAACTGAAAGTTAAACTGTTAGCCCAGGAGAAAGAGAGAATACCAATAGGTTCTGAGCATTTACAGCTACTTGTGTATAACGAGCATTTTCATATTTAACTCTTCAAACAACCATACAAGGTGGAGATCCTTTTTATCAATGTTTTATAAATGAGGAAACTGGGGCACAGGCAGGCAGAGTAACTTGTTCAAGATCACGTAGCTGAGAATGTGATCACATAGCCACATATGTGATGAAGGCGGGATTTGCACCCATACCTTCTATCTTTCTAAATATAGCGGATGTTCAGGTGTTCACTAAACATAGTTGAAGGTCCACGCGAGTTTGGGCTTTATTATCATTTATTACAGTTACTGAACCTCACAGAGTGTCCTATAGTAGGGATTTAGAAAATACTCACTGAACTAAATGAAGACTGAAAAGAGATGCTGAATTTAAGATCTTTTAAAAACCCATGTAAAAAGTCTATTGCAATGTGAGGCCATTTCAATTCATAAATAAACGGCACCTTTGTTAATAATTATTTTGGAGCTGACATTGCTATAGTTAAAGAAAAAGAAATTTTAAATTATGCAACCTTCATAATGGTAGCTTTCTTTTGGCTGTGAAGCAAGCATGTTTATGGTGAACTTAAAAACATTAAGACTGGGGTCCGTCGGACCTGGCTTGGTCCCGAGGCTACCACTGTCTGGCTGTGTGATCCTCTTTAGGCCTCCGCGTTCCCATTTCTATATTGAGCAGCTGGGATAGATGGCCCGTCCTGGGGTTGCAACTCCGACTGTCTACAGATCTAGGACTCCAGGTCTTAATGGGAGGCATCTGTAGTCTGTAGTCAAACCATTGCTCATTTAATGAGCACTGATGAGGCTTTTCCTAGAGGCACTAAGGGTTCACAGAAAGTTAAGACGCAGTCCCTGACTCGGCCTAATTATAGGGATGGAACAGATGGGTGAACCAAGTTGACCATTGTCTCATGAGGAAAATGCTGTACAATTGAGACAGTGGACACCAGAAAAGCTCTAACCTAGGGAGCCATGTAGCTTGGTGCAGACAGGAAAAGGGCACTGAAGCTCTTCATGAAGAATGAGGAAGACGCTTGTAAGTGGACAAAGGAGCGGAAGGCGTTCCAGTTCGGGAGCTCGGCATGACCAGAGACTCGGATGTGGAAGGATGGACGAAAGCACCAGTGTTTGTGGAACACAAACGCTACTTTATTACCTGACAGTCCCGATGAGAGCGGTGCTGGCTGGGAGGGTGGTAGCAAGCTCTGGATTAGAATTTTGGCATTAGCACTGATTAGGTAGTGCAACAAAACCTCTCTGCATATTCGCCCCCCTCTGCCCTATGTGAATTTTGGATTAAATCGGTGCTTCTCATATATTTTCAAGGCATGCATATGAGGGCTCTCCAGAGAAACAGAACCAATAGGATATATAGGAGATTTATTATGAGAAATTGGCTCATGTGATTACGGAGGCTGAGAAGTCTTGCCATCTGCAAGCTGGAGAGCCAGGACAGCCGGTGGCAGAATTCCAGTCCCAGTCCAAAGGCCTGCAAGCCACGGGAGCTTTCCCCAGCCCAAGGGCAGGGCAAGGCCCATGTCCCAGTCCGGCAGTCAGGCTGGAAGGAAACAATCCTTACTGCCTCTTCTTTTGCTCTATTCGGGTCTTCAGTGGATTGGATGGTGCCCACCCACATGGAGGAAGGCATCTACTTGAGTCAAATGCTAGTATCACCCAGAAACATGCTCACAGACACACCTAGAAATAATGTTTAAATCTGGGCGCTCCATGGCCCAGGCAAGCTGACACATGGTTTGGGCATCACAGGGTGGAACACCCAGGAAATGGAAATATCCACATGCGTACAGAGTAACTCAGACATTCATCACATTGTCTTTATGTTATAAAAGTATGGCAAGAAAATAAATAGGAGTCATTAGGGATAATAGAACAAATACATTTTATTTTTAATTTGCTTCTTTGAACATAATTTTTAAAAGGTTTTTTTTTTATGCTTGGCATGGCTGCACACAAGTCCTCAACAATGCTTTTTAATGATGACCCCTTCAAATTCTCAGTAGTCACCATTTAATATAAACGACGGTCACACGAATTCTCAGAGAAATAATGCCTGCTCAGTGTTAGGGCAAATGACACAAGAGTTGACATCAATTTATTGTTCTGCAGCGGTTAGAAGCTCCCTTCACTGGAAAACAGGTGATTCGGTCTCTGTACACATCAAGGGTGTGTTCTATTCTTTAAGTCTAACGGTCTACTTTTTCTGTTTTCAATGGTATATGCAATGTTGAAATTTCTTATGATAACATAATTGGATTTCAAATCCAACTGAACTTTTCACATAAATTATTTCAAAATGATGATGTTCATAGATGCTGCTCTACTCAACTTACTCTTTCTTTCTTTTTTAAAAGGTTTTATTTATTTCTTTCCAGAGAGAGGGGAAGGGAGAGAGAAAGAAAGGGAGAGGAACATCAGTGTGTAGTTGCTTTTCCTGCGCCCCGCACTGGGGACCTGGCCCAAAATCCAGGCATGTGCCCTGACTGGGAATTGAACCAGTGACCCCCTGGTTTGCAGGCTGGAACTCAATCCAGAGTCACACCAGCCAGGGTAGTCTTAGTCTTTCATATTCAAATAGTGTGTTGAACATTATCGGTAAACCATTTTTTAATTCATTTTTCTGAAGCTGAATTTTAGCTTTGAATGCATAAACCTTATCATGGGTGTATTTTTTTGCGGGGACCTGGCAATTTTAGATTAAATTCATTCAAGTTTCAGTTAATTAATCTACTTTCCGACGCTAATAATGATCCTTGATGCAAATCTGAAAAATGAAATTTATTTCTCTTCTTCATCCCCTCATCCCCCCACCAATTTTTTCAGGTCTTCCTTTATTAGCTCATAACTGCTTTAAAATTCGTTCTTGAGCTAGCCAAAATAATTTTATTTAAAACAATATAGAGTGGTATCCTGATCCAATTTCTTCGTGGAAACTGCGGTGAGTAGGTTTTATTAGGATCGCCCTTCTGATAACATGATTTAATATGAAATGCAGATGTTTCTGTAGGAAGACTCCCTGGGAATAAAGCATTATTTGAGTCCATGATGTTGAGAAAGATATAAGGCCATATCCTAGGGTCCTGTCGCTGCAGAAGCCACTTCAGAAGCCAAGTCGACAACGTGCTTCTTGAATGTCACACTTATCACAAACATACAAAGCGTTGACTTTATCCCTGGAGATGTTTATTTTACCTCCAACTATCAATTTATTTTGTTCCTTTTTTTTTAGAACAAGAAGAATTTTTCAATGATTTCTTCCTCAGGGATACTAACTAGTGTTATTAATCAAGTGCAGTCACTAACATCTGTGTGTAGATCCACAAACCTAAAGTGAAAACACTGAAATTCAATGATCTCCTAGATTAGTGTCTGGGTCACTTGATATGTTGTCAATTACCTGCTAATAGTATTGTTTGAAAGCAGAACCTTTCCCATTTCTTTGCTCTTTTCACCCCAAACAGAGGGCTGATAACCTTCTTTTAGCCTGGTAAGACGGCTGGTGCTGGACTTGAGGGAGGCGTCAAGCCCATAACTGTTAACTGACCCTGCAACAGAATTCTTCGGCTGAACTGATGCTGCTGTGAGCAAGCTCCGGAAAGAATGTTCAGCCTTATTTTGAACCTAAATTCTCCCTGACCTTTGGAAAGAGCACATAGACGGGGGTGGGGTGGGGGGTGCTGCTCCTCCTGGGCCTGCCCCGCTGAGTCGAGAATTCTTTAGGGGCAGGAAATGGTGCCTGCCGTTTTAAAATTATAAAACTTGAAGAGTTTGAACCCTAATGGGGACCTTGAAAATCCACATGATTACCTGTTGCTCATGGCAGTTTTCCAGAGGTAAATGGGTGAAGAGTGCATTGGAGGCAGTACCAGGAATTTCATATAACTGGTGCCTCCGGCCTCCGAGGCTGGAGGACTGCGAGGGGAAGGGACTTCGGGGTCCTTTCATGCGTCCTTGTAATCATGTGTCGGCCGTTAACTGTTCGTTGGTCGTTAACCACGCATGTGAAGGGAAAGTGTGAAGAGGTCTTAACGAAACCTCTCGGCCTCAGCTCCTGGCAGGAGTTTTTACAATGGCCAATATTTGAACAAATATTGAATTTTAAGAAATAGATGTTGGGAACGTGTCTTGCCCCACGTTGGTCAGGCAACTTTTTGAAATTTTGAATCAGTAGAGCAGGGCATTTTTTCATCCCTCCACTGGACGTGAATGCCGCCTTTCGTTCCCAGAGAGGAGACCAGGAGAGGAGCCGTGGTGATGGGGGATGAAACCGAGACAGACATCTGTTTGGAAGACTCAGGCTCCTTTCTCATTTCCCCAAAGCACCTCATCAAGGTTAAATAAGAGAACGTTTGGCTTCCACGTTTATATATGGAACTCTGAAAACCATCCCAAGCTATGTAATCATGTTTTCTTGATAACTCTGGGCCAAGTGTGGATCAGGTGTCTCTGCTTTTTCTGGCCTGGTTGCCTGTAATAATCAAGTTCAACACTTAATTGTCAGGTTTCCCCTTGCCTTTGTGTGGTTTAGACAGAGTTTCAGAAAGCTTGTAAAGGCCCGGCCATAAATAAAACAAGGTTGCGCACAGGGGCTTGGAAATGCAACATTGACAAAAGCCCCAGATGCGTAGCAGAGGGAATTCAGAGTGAAATATTTAATTACTTCATCATTGAAAACTAATTACCAATTGGGGAGTGTTTTCATTTGTGGAACATAGATTGATTAGCAGGATCACCAAACTTCTAGTTTCCTTACTACTGATTACATCTTTCAGAGAAGAAAAATGGGTTAGCTGTAACAAGCTCGCCTTAAACGGGAGACAAGCAGGGTTGCTAAGAGTGATTGTGCAGGATTAGTGTTATTCAATAGGCAAGGGGGTATTGAGTTCAGATTTTTTCCCTGATAGACTATTAGAGATAAATTTTACGTTGGGGAGTTACTCTTTAGGCAGGGTTGTGCTTTTCATTCCGGAAGTTAATTTGTTTGTAACACAAAATGTTTCAATCAATGTTATACATGCTCAGTGACCTGGAGTCCCGAGGGGAAGGGTTGTCCCAGATACGGGACATAGATATATTGTTTAAAGACCGAGTTTGGAAAATCGGGACCTCTGTAGCAAGTTTTTAACACCAAAATATAAAAGTCGAGAGGTTCGTGATGGAACCCTGTGATCTACGGGACGCGGATTCTTATGGGGCAGAACTTGTCAGGGATGTGTTTTGGAGAATGGAGGGGTGTTGTTTTGTTTGACTTCCATATTCCCAGGCTCGCTTCTCCTTCTTGAGGTATCTCCACATCACACTGCTGTCCGGGTGGCCGGTCAGCTTCTTCTCTCGCCCTTTCCCTTGTTTGGTCTCCAGAAGAAAGCTGTAGTTAGTCATTTGCCCTTGACCTCTTCGTAAGATACAAAAATAGCGTCAGGACCCAGTCAGCAGGTGGGCTGTGGCCGGGAGACGCCGCCGGACAGACAGACAGTTTCTCTCCGTTGGGGTGGAGGTTCTTGCTCTTACTGTGGGTGACATTAAGCGGCACCCTGACAGGAGGAAGAACGCTGGGAAACAAGCAGGAGACCTGGGTCTCAGTTCTGGGTCTGCCGCCTCCTGTGAGTCCTCGGGTCTCTTAATTGATCGTTTGTGTTTATTCCTCACATGTGAGGATCATATGGAATAAGGAATGCGAAAGCAGGGGTGTGGGAAGCCTTAACGTGCTGTTCCGATTAAAATGATTGCTTCCATTGCATTGGCTACTAAGGATGATCGTTTGGATGCTTCCAATGGTGCCTTAGAGCAAGGCTTACCCTGGTCTGCCCAGTTTCACTCTGCACTGGAATTGGTGTTTCTATTTTGAGATGGAACAAGCTTATAAACTCTTGTTTGTGAGCCAGTGTGGCCTTCTTCCAGGCAAAGTGCGTTCTCCTCTGGGCTCGGGGCTGTGCCGAGACTTTCCAGAGCAGGCAGTGTTCGCTGATTGGGGCGCTCGGTCTGGGGGCAAGGACAAGGGTGATTTTGAAACCACTTGCCTCTGACCCCTCGTGCCTGGTGGGCAGCATACTGTCCCGCTGGGTCACTGAATTTCCCAGGGTGGCTGGGGATGGCCCAGAGGAGGCCATGCCCTCCCCCGACGTCAGAGGAATGAATTGTGTGTGCTGTACATCTGAGTAGAATCCCCATTGTCCTGAGGAAGGAGTTTAAACTTGGGGGTTTCACACATTACTGAGATTATGACTATTTAGGACTGACTTAAAAATTAATGGGAGTTCCATTAAGGGGCTGCAGAGGGACAGCTGCGGATCAGCAGACAGGGCCAGAGGTCCGGGTGTGTTCCCTGTATATAACCGTCCCTGACTGTGACCCCGGCAAGGCGCAGGTTTCTCCCTGATGTTCCAGGCTAATGAGAACACAAAAACATTTAAAGGAGACGAAACCATAAAGCAAATGATAGAAATTTTAGAAATGAAGGGCAGAATCAAGTGAGTAGAAGGAGGAAAGACTTTACATTGAGAATGATAGGTGAAATGTTGGAATAGTTAAAATAGCATTGTTAATTATTCTACAAAGAGAGATGAAAGAGTCTTAACAGTTAAAGAGAATAACTTCAAAGGTAACAAATTTTGGCAAGATATAAAAGAAGTAAACAAATATTAAGAGATTTAGACAAACAACATAGAAAGGAAAACTAAAGAGCTGAGGTGCAAAAAAACAATGGAAAATTAGAAAGTAAGTTAGCCAGATGGTAAAACACATAAGGGACCCTCAAGCGCTAATGACTGAAAAGAAAGTTACCCAGAAATAAGTGAGAAAGATGCAAAGTATAAACTTTTAAAAAGTGTCAAAGGCTTCGAGTGGAAAAAATAAAAGGGACAAACTCACTCACATTTCTAAAAGCCTAATACAGAGAGGCCAAGTGCTTTCTTTTCCATGGTGAAGGGCTCCCGGATTCCAGCAGCATCCTGGGTATTTATTTCCTGGATCTTATAGCGCCTCGTCAAGGGGGTTCTCAAACAAGATTTCTGTGGGAACTTTGGGATTAAGGAGCACTGGCCCATTTCCCCCATTTTTGGTGTAGACATTTTTAACTTTCTTAGGCTTCTGTAAAAACACATCAATATGAGTTCCATAGAAGATTGGCCCCCAAAACCTTAGTTTCTAGAAATCCAGGATCCACCGGAAGGTGGGAGGGGGTGGAGAGACACAGTGTACTTAGTCCCCAGCTCTAGAGAGGCCAGGACAGCTCAGCGATGCTGTCAATTCTTGAGGACTTGTCTTTGGCTGGGCAGCAGAGCTAGACAATTCACAGAGGAGGATCTCATTTAGTCTTTACAACGTAAAGAGACAGGGTCTGTGACCATCCCGGCGTTGCAGGCATGGAGATTTAACAAGCTCTGTTAAACAGTTTATCCGTGGCCCCCACGTGCAGCCCCGGTGCTTGAACCCCAGAGCCGTGTGTACCCTGCTCCGCCCGCCTCCTGTTCAAAGAGTGAGACAACTATCTGTCTTTGAAAGCAGCAGTTTGTACCGCAGTTTCTCCCTCCTCATCGGCTTCAGTGGATGGTGACGCGTGCGCATGTCGAAGGCTATTAGGACACATCAGCCAGTGATGACGAGTTGACAAGTTGCCCAATGCCCATGGTACATGCTGGCTGGGGAGGGCTTGCAGGGACCGTGAACTCCAGGAGGATAAGGGCATGCTTTCCTTGCTTCTCTCTGGGTCACCTTGAGCTTGGCCCCTCACAGCCCAAGCCTTTCAATAAATAAAAAGGGGATTTGCTTTTGCATTTTCTAATTACATCCAAGGGACAAATCAGACATTGTAGGTGGCCCAAAGCTGGTGTCCATCACGTTTCCTCCTTTTCTTCCTTATTGAACTCCTCCTTGTGAGCACAGAGAGGGAGTCTGTGTTGGGACTTCTGCATCCTTGGGGTGAGTTCTTTATAGGGCTCACAGACACAGAGCAGAGGGGCAGGGGACACCCTGCGTGGCATGGGGGCTCCTGAACAGCACAGTTGCCCAAAGTCTTCCTCCGCCCTGGACTTCTCACCAGGGGAATCCCTCCTTTGGTTAAGGTCCTGTTTCTAGGAAACTGTGAATAA
The DNA here is from genome assembly GCA_004026765.1 of Micronycteris hirsuta. Classification (NCBI taxonomy): domain Eukaryota; kingdom Metazoa; phylum Chordata; class Mammalia; order Chiroptera; family Phyllostomidae; genus Micronycteris; species Micronycteris hirsuta. The sequence continues at coordinate 118,064 of PVJI01001790.1, read as the reverse complement.
CCAGCAAACATGTGATTAGTAAGGAAACACATTAACTTACTCAGGCCTCTGACACTTGACTATGAGGTGGATCCTGACACAGACAAGAGGACCCTGATTCTTGGGAAATAAGGTGAGATCGTGGAGGTGGATGAGGGAGAAGAGAGACCGATGGTGGAGGAGGCATGGGTGTGTCCATGCCTGACTAAGGTGGCGGTAGCGTAGGCAAGGCCATGTGCCTGAGGTCTGTGGGGCCGTATTTTGTTTACCTCTGTATCCTCCACCATCTGGTTCAGGGCCAGACATGGGAAGGATGCTCTAGAAATTAAATGGGCATTCTGCCTACAGAAGGAAGAAGGAAATAGGTAGGCTTGTCCTAGATTCTGGCATCATAGGGAGGGGCCATGAATCACCAGGAGAACCTGGGTCAGAAATGAGAAGAGAGAGCAGGAGTTGACCAGGAGCAGGCTGCATGCCTGTGCCAGGCGTGGTGGAAGACGCCAGCACGGGCCGGACCCTCCCCACCCGTAGGGAGCTTCCCAGGCAGCTGGGGGGTTACATGGTAAACAAGAAGCAGGGGTTAAAAGTATGTGGGTTTTTTTTTTTAAGTTTTTTAAAAATTTTATTTATTTTTAGAGAGAGGGGAAGGGTGGGAGAAAGAGAGGGAGAGAAACAGCAATGTATGGTTGCCTCTCACATGGTCCTCCTCACTGGGGACCTGGCCTGCAACCCAGGCATGTGCCCTGACTGGGAATCAAACCCGGACCCTTTGGTTCCCAGCCCGCGCTCAATCCACTGAGCTACACCAGCCAGGGCATAAAAGTATGTGTTTTACATCACCAGTAATGGGACGAGTAGATCTCATGTGCTTCCTGATAGGATGCACGGGGAAGGACACATCATCACTTCTGGGGTATGCTGGCCAAAAATGTGCAACCTGAATCTAATCAGGGAAAACCTCAGCAAAGCCCAAACTCGGTTGTCTTCAAAAATGAGAAGGCCATGCAACGTGTGATCTTGGATGGGGTCTGGAAAACTAAATTAAGTAAACCCACAGCAACCACAAAGCTGTTGCTGTAAAAGGCACTACTGTGATAATTAGCCAAATGTGCTCTGTAGATTGAATAATAAAACTGTATCAGCATTAATTTCTCATTTTAACAACTTCATTGTGATTGAGTAAGAGGATGTCCTTGCTAAAAGGAAATACGCAGAGATTTTTAGACATCGAGGGTCCTCACGTCTACAACTTACTCTCAGAGGGTTTAGAAAAAGGTAAGTATGTGTACGTGTGCGTGAGAGTATGTTTGCAGAGAGAGGGAGAGAATGCTAAAGCAAATGTGCTAAAGCGTTAACATTTGGGGAATCTAGGTGAAAAACATGTAGGAATTTTTTGTGTAATTTTTGCAGCTTTTCTGTAAGGCTGAAATTGTTTCAAAAGACAGAGTTTAAAAATGTGTGCACATGTGTCTATGTGTGCCTATCCCAGCAGGTATCAGAAGCAGTGTAGCCCAGTGGTTAAGGAAACAGGCTCTGGAGCCAGAAGTCCTGGGTTCAAACCCTGGCCACACCCCTTGTGAGCTGTGTCGTTTTTTACGGACACAACCTAAGCCTGCATACTATGGGATGTCACTGGTGCTGACCTTGGTTGGTTGTGAGGGTTAAACAAGTCAAAACCTGTGATAAGCTTAGGACAGCACAAGCACGTGGCAAGTGTGAAATAAATGCCGGCTCTTTGTATGTAGTGTAGAGCCATATATGATCACTAGGAATTACTTAGTTACAAGGCACGTAGGGTACATTTATGGACCTGCCGACTATGGGGACACTCAGGAGTTTTAAAATAATTTGCATATTTAATTATTACAGCAATCCCATAATAAAGTATAATAGCAAGAAATATTGCCCCATTGTGTCGATCTGTAAACTGAGGCCAAGAAAAAGCAGGAAACTGACCTAAAGCCCCCCCTTGCCACGTGTCCTGACAACGGATCCTAGAGACATTTTCCCGCAGGTGTTGCCACGTCCCTGTTGTGGCTTCGCCCTCTTTGATACTCTGTGAGTAAGGAATTTCCTGGGACAAGGTGCATCCGTCATCTGTCATCTGTGTGGTTACCCATTGTCCAGTGCTGTCACGTGTATGTGCGGGGGACGTGGCTTCTCCCAGCGATTAGTGACTAGGCTGCTTGAACCGGATGCCCAGAAAGAGGTGGCCAGTCGCTAATCCAGAGGCTGAAAAGCCACCCCCTAGGTGCTTTCTAAGGGGCCTGGGGATTCAAATCAGGGGAACCTCAGTCTACACGTCACATGGCCTGCCCTTGTCACTGTCTGTGAACGTATGAGTTATAGTCAGAGCCTGGGCATTCTGGAAGCTGTAGATTCTACTCGGAAGGAGCCTTAAAAATCCCCTGGAAGGCTACCATGACCTCTCTTCTGATAAAAACACAACAAACTAAAGACAAAAGAAGCAACAGGCATTTTCTGAGAAACAGCCCTCATCTACACGTCAGAGAGCCTAGACGGCGGATTCCTGCCTCGGAGGGTCCGTGATCTTCAAGGAGGCCTCGGCCGACAGATGTTATTGCTATAACCCAATCTCTGGCAGCCTGGGTGGAAAGGGAAGCACCTCTCAATTTGTCAGGGATAATAATAACTTCCCTGTATTTGCTCACAGCTTCATAATTTGCTCAGCTTTGTATTAGATGTTTTTATTGATTCTCTCGACAAGACTTTGGGGTGGGTGGAGTAAAGGGTGCAGTTCCCATTGAGTGAATGATAAACCTAGGTGCTCTGGAAGCTGAGCAGACAACTCACCAGCCAGGACTCCTGGGTCCGGATTCAAGCTGCTCAGTCCACTTCCTATTTTGGAGGTTATTTTATTTTATTTTTGACATTGCTGTTTATTAATTATCCACACGTTTATTTACCACCACTTATCCATTCCAGGCAGCCCTGTCCTGCCATTTTTTCAAGCATTTCTGGGGTTTCTCACCAGCTGCAAATCTGCAAGTGCTCAGGGGATGTGGAATCCCTCAACTAGTTGCTTGCAAAGAAGGAGAATTGTGAGAACAAATGTGTTGCCAATATGACCACAGAATGCATATAAAGCCCAGTAGATATGGTGCTGAATGTTAACTCTGGTTTACACTTTTGGGAAAAAGGTCTTCTCCGTTGCGTGCTTAGCGAAGAGCTGAAAATGTACACACTCATTTATTCAGTGAGGATGAGCGTCACGTATGGGCCAGATGCTAAGGTTGTCCATCCTGCCTCCTCGGCCAGGTGAGGGGCTGCACGTTGGAAGCCCGTCTCAGCATGGAGCTTAAAGACTTGAATTCTAGGCCTTTCTTCACTGTGACTTTTTAAGATCTGTGAATAATGCTTGCATTTCCTACCTTATTGTGACAAGAAATAAAATGTATCTAAAGGTCTTTTGTGGATTGCAGAACATTCCTCAAAGGTGAGATGGTATTATGGTGATGATAATGCCAAAGACAATGGAAAGTGTTTCAGAGAGTTGCTACCTCTATCACACTTCCTGCGTTCTGAGTAGGTGAGAAGAAGAATTAATTCGATGAATTGGACGGTAAATAACCTGTGTATAAATATGAAAATCATGAGCTGAAAGGAATTGTAAGCTAACCTTTTACAGTATTTTTATTGAATCAAGAGCTTTATTCCCAGATACATTAGCAGGAGTTAAAATGACATGTCTGTATGTTCTTAAAGCTAATCTCTAGAAAGCCTTCCACTCCTATGCATCCTTTAAAACTCAGCTCAGCTGTCACCACTTCCAGGAAGCCTTCTTAGACTTACCAGTTCTCCTCAGCCTGGCTGGATAAAATGGCCCTTGTCTGCTGCCGGAGTACATGGGCTGATTTCTCCTGCATGCATCATGTTGTACTCACCTGTACTCTTGCCCCTAGATCCCGTCTTACCATCTCTGCATCCTGAATGTCCAGAGCGATTCCTGGCATACCTTTGGAAGTGCTTCCTGAATGAATGGCCAAACATTTACCAATTCAAACCAGGCTTGGCTTGTAAACACAATGAGGATTGAGGTCAGGGAAATGTGGTTCATTTTTGCTATAAAGTGCTTACATATTGCACACAAAACCACAGTGCTTCATGATTTTTTTTAACCTCTTATGTGATTATCTGCACAAAAACCCTGGGGGCTAGAAAGGACTATAATGGCCTTGGGAGTTTTGAGCAGTTTAATATTTTCTTTACATCCAACTTGGACTATTTTCATTATGAAAGAGATGACTGATTTCACGTAAGGCAGGAAGAATCAGAAGACGGCCCTTTCCCCAGAAAGTCTACGAAAACCGTGCCTGGCCTTTAGGGGTTCCGCCGGTATATGGAACCCAAGGCATCTGTACGATATGGACAAATTTGTACATTTTTTAAAAGATTAAACGTGATATAGTACTGGAACTGAGCATGGGAGATTGGGGCCCTGGGTATTATGCTTTCCCTTGCTACAGGGGATGGAAAGAATATTGTTTCTCCTTAAAATGATTTATTTAAATGGGTAGGCTAGAATTCTACTTAAAACTCAGTGTCTGAATGCACCTGCTTAAGTCAGCTTCTTGTTCTCCCAGGTATTTAGGCATTGAATTTTCCCCATTAGGGAAGTGATTGACACCGTGCTCCTTACAATAACACATGATTATAACTCTGCAAATGGCAATTACATTCAATGGAAACCAGATGTTGCACGGAATTTGACTCTCTTGGTTTCTTGGTGAAGTAGATGAATTTGTAAAGTAGAAAACCACAATCATTACTCAGATGGACTGTACATGAATTAATGACATAATATCTAAATCATATATGGTTGAAAATAATGATTAACTTAAACTATCAAGATAAGCTAATGAAAAACAGACTCTTAAAAAATTAGAGATATGTTTTCTTCAATATATACTTTATCAGTATGCTAATAGCAAAACCAGACTTGTTTTTACGTCTCTTCAGCCCCAAGTAAAAAAAAAAAAATTTAAAAGGAAACTCTTTGCAATGGTTAACGGTAAGGAGAAAAGTGAACAACTATGATAGTTTTTCTTGGCTGGTGAATTTTGAGAGTGTCTGAAATCAATCTTTGGAAAGTATATTGTTGTGAAGGACAGTTAGCAATGTTTTATGCTGAATGATACAGGATAGTACATTTTTAAGGACGTATTTGACATGCACAGTATCAACTTTATATGCCTGTGCAGAGTACAAACTCTCAAATGCAACTTTCTTTGTCCATCCCCATCTCCCTCCAGAGACTGTATGCAAATGGTATGTAGATATGTGTGCATGCACAGGCATACACACACACACCAATGATGCCTCCGGCCAGGAAGACAAATCAGCACTATATTGAAACCTGCACTGCCCCTTGAAATTCTCAGCCTTCAGTTAGCAACCTCCTAAGTGGTTAAGTTTGCAAACCTTGGCCCATCATTTCCACTGTCATGAATTCTCAATGACATCATCACTGTAAAATTAGGAACTCTCTTTCTTTTCCTGCAGATGTGAGAGTTTGACATTGCATTCCATGGTCCCGTGCCACATTTCATCAGCGTTTTTCCTTTGCTTTCTCCAAAGCCTGTGGCCGCATGTGGCGTGTAGATTGCCAGTGCTGTTTGGGATCTCATATCAAATGCTGCTACCTAATCCCAGGCGGCCTTCCCCAAGCCCACACCTGCAGCTCATTGAATCCTCCCGGAGTACAAAGGGCTGATTTACAGCACGAAGGATCCAGGCACTGGTTGCAGCTGGGGCTCCAGCAGGAAAAGGAAGTTGTTCATCTTCTTGTGTGCATTTCATTAACAATAGTGTACCCGATATGTAGCTTATAGAATAATTTCAAATCACTGACACAGAGCATTATGGCATTTGGCACTGCTAGGAAAAATACTTCGGGATGGGCAAATTACACCTGGGCGTGAGGTTTCCATGCAACCCTCTGGAACTGTGCACACTGATTTATACCAGGTGGGTTGACCTTGCGGTATTTTCTGGTTCCTGGAGCATTTTCCCATTCCTCATTTCTTTCTCTTTGTCTTTGAAGCAGCCCTGGGGTAGAATTGGGATATCCCGAGCCCTTCGTTCTTTCCAACCAAGAGTTTAGATGAATCTGCCTGAGCATGGTGTTTCGAGGCCAACCACCTGAGGGTACGTCTGTGTTGCTGGTGAACTAGGAGTGACAAATAGGGTGTCCCTGTCTCCTTTGAGTTTCAACAGCCACAGAAATAAGGAAGTCCCACTGTGACACCAGATGGCAGAGCTGGCTTGTTGGGAGTCGAGGGGCTAAAAGAACAGGGTTGGTGGGGGTGGGGAGGGCTCATACCTGCTTCTGTCTCCACAGTGGGCTGTGCACCTATTTCACTACTGACTTAGTTTTACCCAAGAGGAGACTTCATGGCGGAAAGGCATTGAGGGCGATGATGATGAGCGCAGATGAAGAAGGAGACAAGGAAGTGACAGGCAGGGAGAAAATGACCATCCCCTGGCTGAGGTTCCCATAGCCCGCAGGCCACCTCTGGGCCTGTCCCCTTGGGGGCCAGCACGGCTTCTGGGTCGAATATCTCACCTATTTACCAAGAAGGCTCCAGGTGCTCTGCCTTTCCAGATCTTTCCTGGGAGGATCCTGCAGGTCCCAGCTGAAGGATTTTTTTTTATGGAAGTAGAAAGCCTTGGAACCTCAAAACAGAAATGCTTTGAGAGTTCTGGCTCTCCCTGGGTTTGGGGCCAAGGCTCTCTTCGGAGAGACAGCAGCCATGTGCGGGATTAACACGCCTAGGCTTCTGATTAGTTTATCGTGGACATTGTAACTTCGACTGTTTTATGAAGAAAGACAAAATCAATAAAACTCGCCATCCTCGAGGGAAAGGAAGCAGGGGAGGAAAAGCAAATTTCTTTTCACTTTGTAATGGTAAACAAACTCGGCTCTGAGCAGCATCTGATGCGGCCGCACGGAGCCTGGTTTCCAGTTTCTCTTGATGTGTCAAATGTATCCCTTATGTGAGTCGTGGTTTAAAAATACTTTTACTCAGTGGGTTCGGGAAATCAATAAGCTTTTATGATTCTTTCCTTGCTTCACATAATTTCTGATTTCAAAAGAGACTCCGGGTATTCCTTAAAGATGTTTATATATTATGCATTTTAAAAACTAACAATTCTTGCAGAAGCTCCTCAAGCATTGTTGTCGGAGTGAGGTTTTCCTGTCCCCCCATGCTAGTCTTTTTCTTCCTTTCTTTCTTTCTTTCTTTCTTTCTTTCTTTCTTTCTTTCTTTCTTTCTCTCCTTTCTTTAACATAATGCTAATGATTACAGGGCTTACACATAAATTGAAGCCGGATTTATAAAATGCAATATAAAAATCCTTGGGAAGGAAGATAAATATAACAAGCTATGAAACTGCGTTAGCCTCTTCCAGCATTGGAATGACTACAAAAGAGGGAATTAATGACCAGGATGTGTGATGTTGCCCAGGTTAGGGGCTTTGGCTCCCCGGCAAGCTGCCTTAAGACAAGCTGTCCTGCATTCCTTGATTTCTCTGAAACACAAATCTAATTGCAGATTGGAACACATCCATTCGCTTAGTCTGTAAAAATAATTTTCCCTGAATATTTACCCAAAGCGCATTATTGCTTATACAGTTGTGAAAAGCATTTAGCACTTTATAATCCCGTATTTGCTCCTATGTGGGCCTGGGAGTGTACTCCCCTTACAAAATTCACAAATGCCTAGAAGGCTAACAATTTTTACAAAGTGTTCCTCGTGGAAAACATCTGGAAGGTTTCCAGAGTGGCATTCCAGATGTTATAGTTTTAGCAGTCACCGAAGCGCACTGCGCACCGTGCGTGTGCGTGTGTGTTTTCCCTTGTTCTACACACTACATCACTTACCCATACCCGGCTCTCTTTGCTCTATCTCTGGAACATTTTAAGTTTGAATTATTTAATATTTCACTTCTGGACAACTCCGCTTTCAGGGCAATTACACATCTGTAAGGAGGGGAGTATGGTGTAGACTACTGTAACCAAATATGCACTGGGAGAAGGGGTTTTTAATTGGTATTTTAAAATTGATTTTTCTCTCTGTTGGGTTAGAAAGAAGAATAAGCACTGGGAGAAGGGGCCCTGCCTGCGTCGCCTGTATGTGGAGGGCCGTTCTCCCCCAAATTATACTTTGCAGAGAAGAAGCATCCTTACCCCCCATCCTCCTGCCCGGCAGCTGCAGGGTCGGGAGATGAGCCGACAGGAGAGGTTCTCCTTTTGAACTACAAAGTGCTCCTTGGCTCCCGAGCCAGCCGCCTTAAGGCAGCCTGTCCTGCATTCTCTGATTTCCCTGAAACACAAATCTTGCCTGGGGAGAAATTTAGGGGAGAACTGGATCCAAGTCACTGCTCCTGGATTTTTCTCTGCTCCCTGTCCTCCTTCCCTCTGGCCTTCTCGATGGGGGTCTTTGCTGTAGCAACCAGGCCCCACGCTGATGGAACAGCCCATAGAAGTTCAGACGAGAGCCTGGCCTCTGTTCTCGGAATGAGCTCCTTGTGAGCGCTGCCTCATGACAGGTCTGCCTCAGGACCAGGGTGGAAGAAGGCGACAGGAGGAGGGGGAGAAGGGAAGATCTGGCCACAGCTAGAGTGGAAATGCTCCATGGTTCAGGGAGTCCTGGGTTTTCCAGCCCCAAGCAATGACTTTCATCCCACGCGGAGACTAGTGAATGGAGCAGGGGGGTGAGGGGGTGGGGGGGAGGATCCAACCAGACTCATGAAAACCTCCGAACTAAACTATTTGTTGAGCATCACTTTGAACCAATCTTGTTCTGTATTGCAAGTTACTTTGGGGGGCGCAGGGACAGCACACTGGCAAGGAAAACAGCCTGAGCAAAGGGCGGGCGGTGGTGACGGTGTGATGAGTGTGGGGAGCAGTGTTTGGTCTACGCTGGCTGAAGCGGCAGAGGGGTGGGGAGCAGTGGGGAGAGCCAAGCAGAGGACTTCAGGTTGCTCTTGTGGACTTGGGGGAAGGGGTGATGTGAGCAACTGGGTCTTTGAGGAAATGTCTTGCGAGGCAAGGGGGCCGATAGGGGTGGGGAGGGCAGTCTGCTCCTTTGAATCCAATTTCATTCAGCCTCCAACCACTGAGCGCTCGCTCTGAGCAGGATGGAGGGTCTGCAGGTGAGAAGGTGGCCCTGAGCCTGGAGTGCGGTGCCTGCCAAGATCCCTGGGGGCCTCCTCACTCCTTTGGGCTGTTGGCGAGACACAGAGCAGCAGTGTCACCACTGCCATGAAGCTGTGGTCACCTTTGCACGGTGGGCATGGCCATCAGGAGGCTGACATGAAAATGGCCAAGGCCATCCTGTTTTTTCATCTCCACTGCTGGGACAGGTTGTTAGCTCTAGTCATTTGGCCCAGGGAAGTCCTAAAGGGCCTGGCATGGCCTTGGGGAAGTCAGAATAAGGTCCCCTTCAGATGAAGAGGTCCTTTTGTCTGAGAAGGGCCTGAACTGTCCCTGCCTGACCTCCCGTCAGCTCTTGGGCTCTGGTTCTCACTGTGGACCCAGATAGAAGTTGCTCCTCTGCACTGTCCTGGCTCTTGTGTCCTGAGCATGCTAGTCAAAGGGTGTTCCCCACTTTGTGTCTGATCACCTTAGAGAGGTCGTGGTGACCTTCCCTCTCTCTCCCCCAGGGCTGCCACCATCCAGAACCTGGTTAGAGCTGGCTTCTGGGTCAGCCCTGACACCTGGAAGGCCTGTCACGCTGCTATCAGGTCACAACAGTGGGGTCTTGCTTTGGGGGTATGTGTGCTCCTTCTGAGGGTACCTAGGAAGTGCAGACACATTAACGCTTAAAGCCTGGCCCCTCTCTGCCTCCACAGCCTTGTCCCCCAGAGTGCCCGGGGAGTGGTTACTGGTGGGTGGCTCCAGGAAGCCAGGGGGCAGTATGGCACGCTGGGAAGAGCACAGCACCAAGACTGAGATTGCGTAGATTCTGGATTCATGGTGAACTGCATTTCCATCTGTGATCTGTCTCAGCGTCCTCATCTGTGCGACGGGGACCGTAATTCTTGCCTCTTAGGGTTATATAAAAGCTTAGGGCTGTGTTTGATGTATATTACTTGTTAAAAATATTTGTTCCTTCTGCCTCAGGGACACAAGGAGTCATCACCCATAGTGAAATACATGTCACTATGTCCTGCATAAGTGGTGACCCTTAGAAACATCACACATTTGTGCTTCCTCCTTCCCTTTGGGTTTCTACTCCTCTGCTCCCCTGGGTCACCTCTGACCCTCATCGGTCTCCTCCCAGCTGTGTCCCCCACTCCTCTCTTGATGTTTATGGTGTCCCTTTGCTGCCCATGACATTTGCCCCCATGCCCAGGGCCGATCCCACTCTGCCATGGTGTGAACAGGCTGACAAGGCTCCCAGACCAGTCTCCATTTCTGCTCTGCTCTCACGGATGCCACGTACTCTTAGCTTGATGATGTCACAAACACTGAATGTTTAGCTTGTCCGTCTCTCTCTCTTACTCTCTCTCTGCCACTGTCTCACACCGTCTCTGTCTCTCTCTTGCACACACACAGTCCAATCAGTCAACAGGTGAGTTTAATTTACTTCATGCAAATTTTTCAAAACCAAGCTGGTTCTCACAGACTCTCTCCCAGTCTATTTAAATAAAACCCCCTAATTCTACACCTCTCTAGTCTACCACATCCCTAGTGAGATGTGTTATTTTTTTTAAATCCACATCAGATCATGTCCCTAATTGACTCAAAAACCTTCGCTATATCCCGATTGCTTCCATGTTAAGCTCAAATGACTTAGTTTGGCATCTCAAGTACTTAGTATTTAGGTCTTAATCTCTCCAGCTTCATGTCCCACCGTCCCTCCCTCTCTTTCTTCTTCCTCTCCCTGTGCTTTGCAGCGACACTGTGTGCTTCGAATCCTTTGCAAATGCTATTCCTTCAGCTCCCAGTGGCTCTTCATCGTCCACCCTTTGACACCCAGCAAACTTCACTGCTTTCGCTTAGGCAGAGTGAGAGCTGTTGCATCTGTGCATTCATCTGTTATAGCACTTAACGCCCTGCGTTATTGGTTTCCGCCTGCCGCCTCAGTGTGCACTGCCATGCTCGGAATAGCCATTTGAACACACGAACAGAACCTCTGCGACAGGCGGCTGAACAGCCATGAACGCTGTGGTCACCCAGGTCAGGGTGCCAGGCATGGGTCCACGCCAAGGGCTCAGAGGAGATAGTCACAGGGAAACTGAACTCCTCAGTGACGAGCTTAGGTCCAGACAGGGGTGCTACCTGGGGGGTAAAAAGTTCTCCCCATCCTCTTGGATAAGGTCCAGTTGGAACTTTCCATATACAGAATCTTGTCCTCTCAGTGATTAGAAATCTCTTCCCGTTATAGGTGGTTAGTTGACAATAAATACACTGTGTATTATGTTACACTGTTCGTGAGCTGTTTGTCAATTCCCAGAGCCTCACCGTTCAGGTACATATCTAGCATGTTTGAAGTGTAGGCCATGGAATTGAGGGTCCATTGTGTGCATGCTCTACAAAAGCTGTAGCCCTACAGGCTCACGTCCCAGGGCGGCCAATGCGGTGCACACCTAGAGGTCAGCGGGGATGTTTGTGCTGACCCCCAGTTTGGAAATTCTAGCTTGTGGAAGTCCAACTACCTCTTCAACTTGGCTGTGAAGTCCAAGGGACTTTTTTTTTTTTTTTTTAACTATTCTGCTTTCTAGTCCTCTGCTTCCTGGTTTGAAAACTTTGCTCCGCAATTTTAATAGACGATAGAGTGATTCTGATGCCGGCATCTGCAGTCCACACCTTGGCACATGAGGCGATTCAACGGACCTCAGGTCTTGCTGCCAAATGTGCATGTCCAAAGGTGTTCAGCAGAGCCAGACAGCTTCAGTTCAATACAGCTTTTTTCCCTACCCATAAAACTCAGCTGTGGTTAACGGCCCCCTTTTATTTTGTTCTATGTATAAGACAAAGAAATGTATGGACAATACCAAAGGAACGTTATGGACAAATCTATGTCGTAAAAGTCCAGAGGGTGGAGAAACCATTGTGTTCTCAGAGTGCATGAAAAGTGTCTTTCTGAGAGATGCTGAAACTGAATTTGAGGGACACACAGAATCCATCTAGGAGGAGGCAAGTTGTCTGCTCAGCTCTCGGGCAAACAGAATGAGCTGGAGCTTGGGAGGTGGGCATGGGGCAGCAAGAGCAGAATGCAGTTGAGGGCCCAGGGACACGAAACCAGCTGGACTGGAGAGCCCTGGGTACCAGGCCATCACTGGGACTTGGAGGAGAAAAAATAACTGTGCCCTCACTACTGGTAAATCCATAAAGCCTGTTGTCTTTCTGAATTAGTGCCTCCTGCCTTTGTGGACACAACAGGAATCTATAAAATGACTCCTCAGGGAGGGTGCTTTCCTGCTTAGTTGATCCATGGTGCCTGGTGCTCTGCAAGAAACCCAGTAATACCCATTGACTGACGGGCTTTGTCCTCGTCCCCAAGGCCTTCTGTTAAGGCTTCTGAAAAGACCGCCTTTCTTCTCTGTCTGACCTCAGCACTCCCTTGCCTCTACCTTCCACTCCCAGTCTTCCCGAAGCTGCGATTTCCTGTCTCGCCTTCCTCCAGTTTGTTCCTGTGAGCCTTGATTAGAGGTAAGCCCACAGAGCAGGACCCTCGGGCAGCTGTCTTTCTTCCCTCTCTTCCCTGAGCTGGGGCATCTGGTTCTCATTCCCAGCCTGATGCATCGGTCTCCACTTTCACCTTGCTCTGTTTACATGTGGATTACCCTGCCTGTTTGAAACTCAGAGCTCCTAATTGGTCTTGCCCCCTGTAATAAAAACAGCATCCAAAGGGAATCTGAAGAGAGCCGGACAGGTTGAGAAGAGTTTGGACATGAATCAGGCCTTAACCAGAGCAAAACTTCTGTAGCCAGGGAGATGGGAGCCTGTCAAACCCTTTGAAGGAATCATTCCTAACTTTGATCTGGGGACAATCTTGGTGGAATCTGTTGCCCCGAAGTGGTATTCAAACTTGTGTGTATTATTTGAGGAAAGGAGTTGGAGCTTTTATGAGATTGTCAAAGAGATCTTGGACCCACAAGAGGTAAAATCTACCATCACAGATCTCTTCTCTGTGGTTATCTGTAGCAATCCCATGGTTATTAGGAGGAAGCCAAGCTTAGAAAGGTTATATGCTGGACAAAATCACTAAGTAGTGTGAACCGGAGGCAAATCAAGACGGGCTGAGTGCTGGCTATGAAGGCCTCCAGTATGGGAGATGTCTTCACATTTCCTAGGAGCACTGTCACCTGTTAGACTGCTCAGGTGTGCGGAGGAGGCTGGGTGTAGCCCTTGTGCTTTACGTCTGTACCTGGAACAGTGTGGACCACCCAGAATGGGTGTTCTCATCCTTGGTTGAATTAAAAGTTCCTGGGTACCTTGTGCACATCCTCATAACGGGGTCACACCCCAGTCCATCCTTTCATTAGACCCCCAGGGGTGGGGCTGGGACTCAGCAACCGGCAATTTGTATAGCTCCTCGGTACAGTCAAAGTTGAAAACCATTACGGGAACACGGGCGGGGTCTAATGGTGATGCTGACCTGGACAGGTGACGGGGGCTCGAGGTGAAATCAGACTGCAGAGGTTTTCAGCATATGATATTCAAATTGCTCTTCTGTGAAAATGTAGGATTGACCTCCCCCAAATTGCATTGATGAGTTCTAGAGTTTGCTTCTGACCCAGGCGGCAGCACCAAGCAAAGAGCTGCTATTATACAAAATTCATCTGGATGCTGAAGAGTTGTATTCAGCAGGGAGAGACTCTGCATGGTAAGATGAGATTGATTTCACTGGTGTTTCATCTAAGTCAATTCATTTGTGGCTAAGAATTTACCTCTGAGTAAATTGGCTTTATCCCTTATATTTCAACATGTTCCCCCTAAGTTTCGTTGTCTTTATAACAGTCAGTTTGATCTTCTCATTGATCCAAAGGTTACTTCTAAAACAGTTTTTAAAACTTCCGCTACCTTTTCCTTCCTAACTCAAACAATTTGGGAATAATATTGTCATTCTATTTTTACTGAATTGTGGTTAGGCAATGTGGCTATAGAATTGATGCATTCTGAATTTATTAAAACTTTATTTACTACCTAATATTAAATCAAAATTTAAAATACTCCATAGACATGTATTCTCAGTGGAATGCCTGAGAGAAGTTGAATTGCTTTCTTTTTCATCTATCTCTTATTATAACCTTATTAATTATATGGTTCAAATCTTCTGTAACATTATTTTTTACTTTTCTTAGATAATAACACTGTATTAAATTTTCTCACTATAGTTTCATTTGTGAATTTTTAATAGTTTAAACATATATTACCCAAATATTAAATTATCAGCACATAAACATTAGTGTTTTATACTATTATAATATAAAAATGATTTCTTTACTCACTTAATATTTTTTGCCCTTTTCTGATATTATTTCTATTCTTGCTCTAACTTTACTTAAATTTGCCTGACACATGTAAGTAAATCCTTTTCCTTTTAATTTTTTTTGAAATTTTATTTATTTATTTTTAGAGAGAGGGGAAGGGAGGGGAAAATAGAGGGAGATAAATATTGATGTGTAAGAGAGACATCAATCAGTTGCCTCTTGCATTGTATTTCCCAATATAATGCATGTGTCCCAACAGGGGACCCCGCCTGAAATCCAGGTTTGTTCCCAGACCGGGAATCAAACCAGAGACATTTCACTTTGAGGATGATACCCAACCAACTGAGCCACCCCCATCAGGGCTGCTTTTAACTTTTCTATATCATTTACTTCGAGTTGCACTCATAAGTGATACATCTCTGTTGTGTTTTCTAACTTAAGCTGAGTTGGTTTTCTCTTTCTTTATACTAAAGGAGCTTAACCTATTTATGTTTGCTGATATAACTTGATTTGTTTCCATTAATATTTATGCTTTCTCTTATTAGTTTTTAAAATTTATACTTACACTGTTTAATTTGAGTTTTTGTTGTGTGGTCATATTAACTTGTTGATTGATTGTGCAAGTACTTAGAAAATAGGTATCATTGTTATGAACTCCATAAGGGGTTACCTTGAAGGTTTCCAAGAGTAATCTTAAAATATATTCAATTATGGATGTTAATCCAAAATAATACATTTTTCACCTTCATGTAGAGGTGAGGTATTGGTGTTTTTGTATTACCTCTACCCCCAAAAGGAAACAAGTTGAAAACTTGTTAAAATATCACTTTCAATAAGGTATAGTTTTGTTAGTGAGTTGTATTTAACTGTCAGATAAGAACTAATTATAATGGTGCATGAACTACCCTATAACATTGAAAAATATAGAAACATACCCAATGCATTTTATGAATTTAGCACAACTGACACTATTTCTCCTTTAGGTAAGTTTTATGAGGATCACATGAGATAATAATTATAATGTTCTCAGCATAGCATCTGGCACATATCCAATACTTCTATTAATAGAGGCTCAAAAATTATTCACTAAGCACTCATTCCAATAAAGCTCTTTAAATATGAAGACAAGAAAGATACACATTTTAGTCTATTTAGTTTATTAAAATTTTCCAATATCCTTTCAAATTTGTTGATAAAACCACCATGACACATAGTTTGCTTTATAGTGACTTTTGCACACATGTCTTCCTCCTTAGAAGCACCTAGAAATTGTGTTAAAATGCAGATTTCTAGGCCGCATTCATTTTTCTGAGCCAGAAGAGAGAAGCTTGGTGATATTTTTCTTGAACACTCCAGATGATTATTGGTGTTAAGGAAATTTGAGAAACACTGTAGATCAAGCCTAAAGCCTATTTTTGCTTTCTTTAGTAAATTTGATGTGTTTTTAAAAACACTGATAGTTTAGATTCATAGGTCCCTCGCAAAGTCAAAGCAAACAATAACATTAAAGAGAACTAGGAGGGTTCTTTTTAAGCAATGTTTTAAAGAATTCACACATCACCAGTATCGAACAAATCTGCTAGCAGAGAAACAGGAGAAGCATTCCCAGTGAAATCAGGAATGAGACAAGAATGGCCATGGTCACCATGATGGCTGACCTCGGACAGTACAGCTACAAACTCAGGGCCTGAAGTCCCAGGTCCCAGGTTAGTTCCTCCCCTAACCTGCTCTTTAGTAACTGGCACATTGCTTCTCCATTATGAAGCAGGGGGAGGATAGTACCTTCCTCATAGGTTGTGAGGGTAAGGTGAGATGATGCAAGTGCATAGGCTGTGCAGAGTGCCCGGCCCATTAGGTAGCACGCGCAAAAGTCGGCTTCCTCAAGTTCTCTGTTGTGCACAAAGGAGGACATGGCTTAGCGAGAGTGTGAACTTGCCCCAGGGCACCTGAGGTAGTGGATGTGAACTCTGGCTTGGGGAGTCAGCCTCGTGCTTTTCTCATTGCTGCTTAAACCTGGACTTGGGAGAGTTGAAACAGGAGAAACAAATGACAGAAAAATAGATTTGATGTCCCACATAAGCCAAATCCCCCACAAGCCCAGAAGAGAGCCCTGCCTCTCAGAGTAACTTGGGGAAGAACCTTCTAGAACCTTCCACTCACTGGGGGCAGCAGCAGGCCAGAATGGGGTCCATGTGCCGCACAGACCCCATTCTGGCCTTCCCCATTCTACTGTCCTCTAGAAAGAAGCAGCAGGCTAGTACGTGACATGCAGTTACCTCAGCATGGTGGCCTTCCCCTAAGTGGGTGGCGCTGTAGGTTGGTTCTCCCAGCAGGGATGGTTTGAACCTTTCATCACCAAAACCACAGTTAAAGCCTGAAGAATGTGGTGAAATTAATTCTGTGGGTCTTGACTCAGTGCATTGATTACCTATCCTTCATATAAATTAATCATGTGATTTTTCTCACTTTGGTGGCTGACTCTCTCCCCGTGCCCAGGGAGGCAGGAAATGTGTTGATGGCCAAGTGTGAACATCTTGGAATGGGCCTGACGTGTGGTGAGCCAGGGCAGCCAGGCCGCTTTAGGAAATACCTGTCAGGTGTCTGGGTGGATGAACATAGGTGTGAACAGCTGTACAAAACCCTTGCTTGGTTTCCTTAGCATGCTTGATTTTTTATTCCCATGCATTTGTAAGAGAAGTCTCACACAGGCTATGATGGTAAGAGGAGGTCAAAAAAACTTCTGTTCTCTGAAACCAAAAATGCAAAGGTGAAAGCTGAACAAGGACTGGGCACCAGGAGTTCTGGGTTCCAGGCTGACTGGCCCCCAGGGTTGTGTGGCTTTGGACACATTAGCTCCAGCCTCAGTGTTCTGTAGGCAGTCAGGACGACACGCTCTGCTGATCAGCTGTAAGGTATACTTGACCCTTCACGTGGGCGCTTCATTGAAGGCACCATTCGATTCTTATTTATCCCTCTCTTGACAAAGGAAAACTGTTCAGTGCACTTTTGGTTGAAGGAGTGAATAGATATGTGAAAGAGCACTACACACCCTAAGTAACCCATTTGAAATGGTCATTTTCTGTCCCCGTATCTTCTCCTGTCCTCTGACTTTGATGAGGGCAGGAAGGGTGTGTTCTTCACAACTGTCCACTGATGCCTGCGGTGGGGTCTGGTGAGCTGTAGTTCTTGCTCTAAAATTAGTGAGTGGAGGATAGAGGTGATAGGTTACAAAGACACCCCAAAGCTCAGTTCCTTTTTTGTTTTAAGTTTGTTTATTCTGTCAATCCAATTTGGTGTTAAATGTATCTCAGGTTGCTTTATCTGTATATGTCATCTCTTCAGTAAACTGTGAAGTCCCCAGAGAGGGGACTCTACCTTTTCCCTCTTGGCAGTTTTCCTGGCCTCCAAAGAGATGCCTTCAGCATGGTGGGTGGAGCCTTTGGTACCTATCTGGCTGACTGCTGGATGAAGGCATACTTAAAAAAAAGGTATATATTTTCTTATTATAAAAAAATAATAAAAGTCATGTTAGAAAATTTGGAAAGTACAAAATATTATGATGAAAAAAAATTAAAAACCTTTCCCTAATCCTCCCAACTAAGGGCTATTTAACAATAGAGAAATTTAATTTTATTTGAACTTAGCAAGATAAAAAAATTAAAGAAATTGCTTAATTCCTGACATGTTTTTTCAGCGTAAGAGACAATAATTCCTAAATAATTTCTTGCTCCTGCTCCCTCTGTTTCTAAGCAGATACATATGGAAAAGTTAATGTCCATGTGTTTAACACAACTTTGATGAGTATGACCCTAAATATATAGTCATTAAAACTTGGTCAAATGTCAGAATACACCACTGAAATCTAAACAAACAAGCACACAGGACAGCTTTCCTTTAAGGATGGAAATAAAATCATGCTAATTTTTATGGTTATTATTCTTTAATGAAGATGAATAGGGAAAAGCTAATCTATACTAACAATAGTCCCTAAAGGTAACCACGCACGGTAAAGAGGAGCAGACACATCTAGGGAAATGGGAAGAACAGCACGTTCAAGTGCACGCATGCTGGCAGAGGACTAGCTCATGCTCTCCTTTCTGCTGAGTTACCTGAGCAACAGAGTTTGAATGTATTTATTTATACTAACATACTTGTATATTAGACACTTAATTTATACATGCCAAGTGGTATCCTAAACTCTATGCCTTTTAACTCATTTTATCCTCACAACTCCATCATTTTGCAGATGAGGAATTCAGGAGTTGAGGGTGTGTTGGCTGAGATCCCACAGTGGTTTGGGTGGGAGAAGGCTTGTACTGTACTTTAGTAGCCCTGTAAGGGACTTCGGAGAAACCGTCTAGTCCAACCATCTTGTTTCAGTAGAAGGAAGCTGAACCCAGAGCACTGAAATGATGCTCACGGCCTCTCAGGCAGGCATTCGCACAGCTGGGCTAATCCTCAAGTCTTCTTATTCTTACTCCAGGGCTCCCTCCACAGTTCTGACCTTGGTTATAGTCACTTCATTTATTCCAGGACTAACTATCCTTCGCTATCAAATCTTTGTACTGGGGATGGTGCCATTCACTGTCATCGGCTGCATCATCCTGGCCTTGTGGGACCTCCTCCAGAACCAAGGAATGTGTCTGCAATTCTGCGACAGTCCACAGTATTGTATGTTAGGAGATCAACTGGTTGGAAATGACTAGAGGTTTAGATGACTGCTGGTTCCAGAAATGCTAGACAGTGATGTGTGAGAAGGCACAGGCCGTCTTCCCACTTCCAACGCCACCCTCGTCACTCAGAGTTAGACCCCGAGGTGAGAAGGTGCTAGGGCCAACACAGCTGCCATGTTTTCTTGGGCAAATCATTGGTGCTGACCAGCGCATCTGGGCACAGATCACGTGCTAAGGCTTGAAGAACTCCTTCCTTTGTGTCTTCATTTTCACCACCAGCTTCCTGTTGTTGTTTTTTTTTTAGCCACGGTTTCATCGTGTTCCCCAGGTTTCACCCTTTCAACATCTGAATGTCATTCCTTTGGCTAACCGAATTTTTTCCCTCCACTTCTTCACTTGGTGATGACAGGAGAAACTGTTAGTTTTAAGAAAGTTGATTTAATGGTCCACTTGCAAGAAGCCACATAGCAACCAATCTGTTCTTAAGATTCGGAATTTATTTGATTCATCTTCTCAGATGACTTATTGAAATTGTCTTTAGAATGTGTCTAAAATGGGTGTTGTGGGCTTTGCTGATAGCACCAGACCCAGAATTTCCACCCAGGTATTTATTTAATTGTCTCTTCTAATTCTCTCAGCTGACACTCATCTTGAAGTTTACTTTCGCCATTTGCTTGGAACAGCACTCCACCCCTGCCCCAAACATTTAACTCCTCTCCGATAAATCCGAGCCCAGCCCTGAAATCCCCAGGTTGGCCCTAAATCAATGCCAGACTGTACAGCATGTTAGCAATGGTTCATACTTGAGGGAGAAGAATTTTCAGGAGTAGTTTCAGAGATGCAGATAAAAGAAGCAGAAAACCCACACTTGGGCTACAGCGATCATTACTTAAGACAGGTAGGAGTGATCTGGTGGAAAGAAGAGAAATTCATTGTTAGAACACAAAATGAATACTAGAGGTAGGTGTTACGAAGCCTGAGCCTCTCCAAAGTTGAGCTTCACTCTTGAATGACATTTGAATTTGGCCCTAAGACGAGGATAGAAAGATTCAGGGTCTTTCAAAGGGAAGGATGGTCTGCTGATGTAGGCTATATCTCAGAACCCTGACAATTAATGGACAGGCTGCTCTTCAGAAAGGAGTGTTCCTTAATCTGCAAAACTAAGCAGAAGCACCATCTTCTTAAGTGTGTGGAGGATGCCTCGTGAAGGCATGGATCATGGGCCAGGCTTTTGCTTTCCTTCCTGTCAGAATCTATGGAACACAGTCAAGTATTTTATGGCAAACTTGGGGAAATCACCTCTCCTCCACGTGTCAGTTTCCTCCTTGGTGAAACCAGTGTTGTTGAATAGAGATGCTTTCAGCAACATTGTTCTACCAACGCTATGAATTGTTCTATACTAAGATTTTAGAAACAGCAGCTGAAAGCACCTTCGAAGTCATCTGGTCTAACTTCCTGGCTCAGTTAGGGTTTGCTGTGTACCAAACCATGTAAAAACCTACTGACTTAAAACAAAATAATGTATTATTTCTCATCATTCTGCAGGGTGGCCAGGTGTCTCTCTTGCTTTTCTCCTGTGCTCATTTGTGATTGTTTTCAGTTGGTAGATCAGCTAGCTGGGCTGGAAGGTCCAAGATGGCCTCATCCACGTGTCTGGAAGTTGGTGCTGGACGTTGGTTGGGGGCCCGAGTTCTCCACGTGACCTCTCATGCTCTAGTAGTTTAGGCCAGCTTCCTTACAGGACCATCTCAGGTCAGTGTCCTCAGAGGGGGAAGGCTGCAAGACCGCTCAAGGACTAGTCTCAGAAGTCACACAAGATCACCTTCCGTGCACGGACCATGATGAAAACACAGGTAGGCTGACCCCCCTAATTGAGTGCTGTGATCACTCTGTAACACGCTGCCTTCTGCTAGCCATTTTCAAATTCATTCATCAACCACAATTAACATTACTGAGCATGTATTCCATGCCCGGTGGGCTGTGCTTGGCATTTTGGTGGATTCGAAGATGAATGAGAAAGCATCCCTTTTTATAGGTTAAGTAATCCATAACCCGTACCTAGCGTGACATTCCAAAGGGGTTAAATGACCACATTTTAAATAGGAATGTAACTGACTTCTACAGTTTATGTAAGACTGTGTGTCATAGGTAGAAATAAAAGCTCTTTCTTATCTCGATTTCAGTAGTCATTACCATATATTTTTACCAGGACAGTTGAGATTCTTTTCCACTTCCCACAATCTCCCCCTCAGTGAGTTTAATATACAAAGAAAGACAATATCCAAATTATCATAAATCTGTCGGCATTCCATTTCAGAACAGAGGCAAACGGAGCTTCCATGTATCCGCAATGTTGTATGTATCTGGATTACCGCTTTATCCTTTAATGGGGTGGACCTCAGGGTCAGGTTTTATTATATGCATCTTAAAAATGTAGAGCTGGAGTTTCAGAGAGGGGAGTAGAAAGGTGACCTTAGTCAGGGTGGGACATTAACCTTCCGACCTCGGAGACTGATGGAGCTCAGGCAGTACGGCACTCCCAAGGGGAGGCTGTTTGGGCATAGGGAGGAAGGCCAGATGCCCTAGTGTTTCATTTTCAGCTTTGAAAGGTTAAACTTAGGCTTGCCTTTGCCCTCTAACCTGCCAGGGCCACCCCACTGCAAAGACCACCTTTGGAGTTCTCTGCTTCCTCTCCTCGGACTTCAATTCTGCTCTACTCCCTCCTCTGGGTACCTGATGCCCACCTGTCTTCAGCTGCTCCATTCCATACCTGACTTTCCATACAGAATCAGCCACTCATTATTTACACTTGAGTGTGAATATTGGTTAGGGGGAAAGTCTGATCTTTTATTGGAAAAGAAAAGTTTCACTCATGAGGACAGGGATTCTTGTCAACAGCAAGTAGATTGTGAGAACATTCCCGAGGCCTCTCAGATCATGCCTGCTAACTTCTGCTCTTAATACCTATTCAGAGAGTCTAAGAGGCTAAGATGGTTGAGCAGTAGAGTTTTAGAATTGAAATAGTCATTGATAATCCTTATTTTGTTAGTGAAAAAACTGGAATACAGAGAGAAGTGGTGGCTTGTCGTATTACACATCTGAATCACACCAGAATCACTAGACTTTTATACCAGCAAAATTTGAGCTAGGTATTATTTCCTCTTCCAGAGAAATTGATCTACACAGAGCTGGACAGTTTTCAGTTGTACAAATCCTCATAGATTTTTTTTGTAAGATGGTGAAGCGTGCAAGGATTTTTGATACTGAAAAGGAAATAAAGAATGGAGAGGAAGCTATGAACTAGTCTCCAAGTTGCTATTGTTGCTGCTTCTGCTACTTCACTATGACACTTGGAAGTGGCATGAGAAAAATAGCATTTGACAGATTGAATCTTAAGCTCTAGCATTCAGACATGTTCACTATGTGGTCTTGGCAACTCGCACACCCTCCTTACTCATCTGTTAAACAAAGAATAATAATCTCTAAGCAAATCCATAGACTGTCCAGCTCTGGAGCTGGGATGACAAGGTTCTCAGGCAGCAAACGGAATGAGCACAGACTTGGAGTAACAAGGGGTAATGGTTGGAATAACTGGGTAATGCTTGGAGTAATGGCTATTAGCTGTTTGGGGGACAGCAAAGAGGCCAGTTTGGCTAAAAGGAATGATTTGTGTTGGCAACTTTTAGTAAAATAAAGATAATAGTTACTTTCTTAACATGATAAAATATGCCTATCAGGAACAAGGAAAGAATGATCACTCATGTCACCAAAATTAAATGTTGCTCAAGAAGTATCAGACAACGCCATCAGCTTTTTGGTGACTCTTGCTTTTGGACCACTTCAAAACTCAGGGAACTAGAAGACTTCTGGCCCTTTTCTGAAAGAAGTGGCTCTTTAATGGTAAAATTTTTTCCCATTGTGGATAAGCAAGTGGAAGAAATGAGTTTAGGCAGGAGCTTTCTAGATGGTCCTCGAGTCATACTTAGACGTCTATCTGTCTTCCCAATGGGCTCTCTTCAAGGGTGAGCACTTCGTGACAGCTCTTTATCATAAATCCTCCTGATCTGATAGACAGAACAGCCTTGTGGAAGGAGAGCTACTCATATCTTTATAAACATAGATACAGTGATGCCTACTGTGTTTGCATCACCGGGTTGATATCAGGATGGAATGAAAAAAATGCATGTGAATGTTTTGTTACTGAAGGAAAGTTATAGCGATGAGGGGTGGGTCTTCCCTGTTCTCCTTGAGCCTGTGCATCTTCAGTCTCCAGAGAGCCCAGGTGGCGGTGCCTCTGCACGATGCTAGCAAAGCACAATCTCTTCCTGGGGCACTCAAGTCCCTGACCACCAAACCCATGGCCCAGAGCAGATGGCTCTCTGAGTGACAGCCAGTATAGGCTTGCGTTCTCGGAGTAGGTACAGTTGAAAGGCTTGGGGTTTTGGAATTTTTCAAAAGGGAACCAACACCAACATCCCTGAAATAAATTGATTTGGTTGAAACTCTTCCAAAGAAATTACCTTAATTCTGAGACTAAATATGCTGTGTTCCAGCCCAAATGGACTTTTCTTGGCCAATTCCTTGAGAAGTAAACATTCAAGTTTAACAGGGAAAGGGCAGTAGAACTTGCAGTTTTAGCTCACTGATGTCACCCATTGCTTTTTGAGCCAAAGAACAAGAAAATCCAACACTTCCTTCAAGTATGAAGACATCGTATGGGAACGATGCAAATATGTTTGTGGTTTCTATATATTTTCCTTTAAAGAAAAACACAGGCATTGAAGAGGATCCATTTCTCAGAACTTTGACAGACAAATGTGCTTCCCTCGGAGAGGGGCCCACCTGGGAATTTTGGCTGTCTGGTCTAAAAGGCTGTCTTTTTATTCCTTAATTTAAAAATATGATTAAAAAAATAAGCACAAAAGTTCTAAACTGTGAAAGAACTTCATGTCAAATCAAACAACAAAAGTCAGATTCAGGATAAGATCTTAGTATTAGGGAATAGGAGAGCTTATGCACTTGAAAGGCAAGTGTTCATTTTATTGGGGAGGAAGTGACGACATTAAGGTCTGGGAGAGTTGTCTAACTTACCCAGATGACGGGGCTTCTGACATGAAGACCAGACCAGAAGTTAGGGCTTTCTGGCACCAGAACTCTTCCACTCTGTTTGATAATAAGTCACTCCTTGATAGCAGAGATACTGTCTTAAGGCTACTCTCAAGTCCGGTGTCCTCACACTGCCTGGCCGTAAGGACTCTAAGTGATAAGATGACATGGCAGCAACACCTTGTTTCAGGTAGTGAGGCAGGTTATAGCCACCTTCCATTGGCCGCTGACTGGATCAAGATCTGTACCCCAGGGCCTCCTCCTGGTGAAGCAAATCATTGATTTCAAACATACTAGCAGAGCTTTGCTATCTGGAGCCCTCTCTTGGCCTTTTCCACTAGAGAGCGCAGCACACTTGGGTGAATCCAGGTTGATTCTGTCAACCTTAAGCACCAGTGAGGTAGGCAGATGGTCAAGGACCAGGAAGCCAATCCCAGCCCAGCGGTGGCTCACAGTCCAAAGAGGAGGCAAGCACTGGAGCTTCTTCATCTTTACATCCACAGTCTCGGACTCCCAGTAAGTATTTGAACGACACTTGGTGATCAAATACGGATGGTTAAATGTTAAATGGGTGGTAGAATTGCCCTGAGTGTGGACTAGAGGGGGTGATCCATCTTCCTGGGGTGTGGAAAACAACAAGGTCAAGGCGAGCTTCAAAGCTGATATTTGATCTCAGCTTTAAAGGAAAACACGTTGCAGAACAAATGAGCATCCTCTTGTCTATTTAAGTTTCAGGTTTTACAGATCTGACCCTTTAAAGATAGCACTTGTATGAACATAAAGCACCCAAACTTCCCTGATATGCAAAGTGACCCCTGGGGTAGTAAGCAGGACTCGGGGTGCCCAGCTTGTTCCCATCAGAGCCACTGGGGCTGCCTCTGGGGGGAGCTTCATCCTCAGACAATTTGAGCAGACGGGCCTCAGACTCTCCTGCGGCCTCACCTGACTTCCTGCGTTGCCCTCAGTTGGGTCCTGGGAAAGGCTGTTGTATTTGGCCTCTCTCCACCCCCAGGGTACGCAATTACTCAGAAACTCCCAGCTGCTCCCAAGCCCCACACTGAGTTTCCAAACAAAACCTGTGAAAACAGATCTCCAGTGGCAGCTTTGGCCACTTTTGGCAACTGCCTGTGTCCACGGTCCACCAGCAGGCTCTCGAGTCCCAGACACTCCACTCCAGGTGCAAAGGAAGCCTGGACCGACACTGACTTTGAGACACATCCAGGAAAGATCTGCCCGGGAACCCATGGATTCGATGTGTTTCTTTTGGCTCCATCCAAACCAAATGGAGCTGAGTATCTGTGCTGTGGCCTGCCCCTTTATTGCAGACGCAGGCTCATTCCTTTGCAACCGTGCAGTAACAGAAAGGCTCTCCTCCTACCTGCCTGGCCTCATGGGGGTTCTGCATGTCTGTTCCTTCCTGTACGGAAGCTGGTGTTAATGCGGCCCCTCCTCCTCACGCCTTCACCTTACCAATTGCCCTGTCTGTTCTGTACACCAACCTGTTTTGTCTTTTCTTCCTGCCCTCTTGTTATTCCTCATTCAGGTCCCAACTTCTTACCTGCATTATTTCAATAGCCTCCTACTATTTTTCTTCCTATATTGTCCCCATCCTTTAGAGACATGCTGTTGCCAGGCTTACCTTTCTAAAGTATATGCCTTTGGTGACAAAATTTCTCTGCCAAACCCTTTCAGGGACAGCTTACTGCTCCCTGATGCCTGACACCTTATCTGGCATTAAGACCTTGTCTGATCAAGGTCCTGTGGCCAAGGAGGTCACCTGAAACTTGTGCTCCCCACCTGTAGTGTACAGGTGATTTTTGGAAGTGGCTTCCCTGCCTGGGATACCATTTTTTATCCCCCGTTCCCACGTACCCAACTATACTGTGCATCTCATTCTGCAAATGACAGAAAGCAAAAGTGATGTATATCATTCTGGGCAAATGTTAAGAAGAAAGCAAACTCCTCCTAACTCTCATTTTGTCGGTTGGGAAGAGACATTCTGTGTCTGTAGGGCTGAGGAAACCCAGGGTGCCTGCTCCTCACACAAGCTCCCTTCCTCCCTTCATGCATGACACGGTGGAGAAGCACAGAGCCACCAGCTGGGCGATGGTCGGTGTGCCCCTTCACCTCGTGCCTCAGTTTCCTCATTGTGCAATGGGCAGTAATAACCTACCTATCAGAGTTGTTGGAGGATGAAATGAGGTCATACTTGTAAAGTTCTTACCACAAAAATGGGTCATAATAAGCATGACCTGAGGCTTCACCTCCCATGCATGGTTCTTTGTTCCTTCTCTCTCTTCTTTCTCTGCATTTGTTTCCTGGCCCTTTAGACACTGAGGAATCGGGGTCTGGATGGTGGGCAGGGCTCCTTTGCCTGTCACTGACCACTGATCCTTACCCTGAGCACTGTGCTACGGAAGGAGAACGGCGGTCAGTGCACTTCATGTACCATTAACCCGTGAGCAAACAGCGGCACCTGGGCTAGGCATTATCCGCTCCCAAAAGAACTGGATTCACTAGAGATTGTCATTTAGAGGAATGAATAATTAATTGTGGAATTTCAAGTATCCTAAGTAAACGTTCAGAATTCAGATGAATCATATAACGTTAGAGCTTAAAAACCACAGAAAATTATTCACTATACACCCTCATGTAACTTGGGGAGAAAGCAATGCCTGGAGACAAGTGATTTGCCAAGGTCACATGGCTGGCTTCCACGGAACAAATACAAGAACGAGTCCAGTGTTGTCCTTTGGTATCATAAGTGCTACCCTAAGATGAATCTTGTAAAGCTTTTCACAGCTTCCTCTCCTGCCCAAGACCCTCCAACAGCTCCCCATTTCCTTAAAGATCAGGGTTAAGTCTCTTATAGGTATTAAAACTTTCTGCAGTCTTGTCCCCTTTCCCCACTCAGAATCCCCCTGTAGCTGGCACTCTCCTATACTGTTGGTATGATGTAAGTTGGCATAATATTTTGGACAGGCACTTGGCAATGCATTTCAAGAACCATAATCATGGAAATATGTCCCGGGAATTTTATTTTTAGACCCCTTACCAATGAAATACTATTCCTTACTATAGAAAACCCTGTGTGCATAAAGATGTTCCTTGTGACATTATTTGTAATAACACAAAACTAGAAAGAACCTAAGTGTTTACCATGAAAGGGGTTTTTGAATAAATTATGAGATATTTACTAGAGGATCTATTGTAAGATCATTATAAATTATAGAGATAAAAAACTATGAAATGACATCATGCATATTTATAAGAAATAATGTTCAATGAAAAGGCAGGATGTAAAAATATGTGTCGAATATGATTGCAATGTCTGAACAATACATGGAGGTAGAAAGGACACAAGAAATTCAAATAACTGTTACATGGGATTTTTTACATTATCCATAGTTTATGCAATAGACTTATATTTTTCATATTTAAATTTTCAAAATGATAAATGCTATCCTTATAAAATGTTTAAAGCCTCCTTGTTACCCATTCACTACAGGGTAAAGGAAGGCACCTCATTGTAGCACTGAGGGTCCCAGCATTGTCTCCCCATTCCTACTTCCCACGCCCGTTTCCCGGAACTTGGGTCTTGCGTGTTCCCTGTGTTCTCAGGAGGCTGCTCCTTGCTTTTGTGTCTTAGGTCAGAGGGATGCTGCAAGGTCAGTGAAGAAAACACAGACCCTGGAGATGGACAGATCTTAGTGGCCCACCTTTGCCAATTTTTAGCTGGATGACTCTGGGCCAGTTACCTAGCTCCTCTGTGCCTGTTTCCTCATCGGTAGAGTGCGAGTTAATGATATTTATCTCTCGGGTCGCTGGAGGAATTAAATGGGGCAAACATGGAACGTTCCTGGCACAGTCTGGGCATCTTTCATCCAGTTTGTTCCCTGCCATGTTTCAGTCCCATTTTTAACAGCGTCCTTACCTGGAATTCTTTCGCTCTTTCCTGTATGAAGTCATGCGATATGAGGTCTGGCGCATGCCTGAAAGCAATGATGCTCAGTGTTTGACCGGCAGCCTGTGCTCAACAAAACAGATGCAGAAATGGAGTAAACATTAGCGTGATCTTGTCACAGATGGGGAACAGACAGTGTGGGGCCCAGCTCAGGGTCTGAGGGGCCAACCTTAAAAAGCTCGTGAGGGAAATGAGGAGTGTGACAAATGGGAAAAAGATAAACAAAAAGTTGGGCAAAATTATTGAAAATCAGTGACATACCCATGGGGGTTCACTACACTATTTTACCTGTGTGGACATTTGAATATTTCCATAATAACCAGTGTTGAAAATTCCCACATTAACTCCCTTTAAGATGTTGTTTTAGTCCTATCTTTTTGGCATATTATCCTGTGCATTCTACCTACCTGGATCTCACTTTTAATGACGAACTGGAATGATGAATAGTATTTTTATGTATATGTGTGTCTGTGTGTACACACATACATAAATATATATATACACAAATATGTACATGAGTATACCTATCTAGATAGGTATATGCAATCTCCAAGGACAGTATGGCCTTCCTAAGGGCATTTCTTCTGGCCCCATACATCACTTGCTGAGGACGTGGGGATGCCCAATCAGGATTTTGTCAATGACTTAGATTAGGTTTTCTAACTTGCCTGATGATAAGGTATGAGTTAAAAGCAGATTCCTATGCCTTTTCCTGGAAAGTCTGATTTACGTGGTCTGAGGTGGGACACAGCCTGCAGATCTGCTAGGAAACCTTCCTTCCTTAGAGTCTGAGAGCAGCTTGATATTATTATGTCCCCTGATAAGATATGCTTGCATTTGGGAGGAGAAAGTCAATTCAAATATTTGCTGAGGCTTGCTCTCAACCAACACTCTCAGCTTTTATTCCTTCATTGCTGGCCCAGGACAGAGAATGGGAGCCTGGGGTAGGGCTGGAAGGAGAGCAAGGTGAAGGTAGGGGTGGTCTCTGTGAGACAAGGTCAAAGAGCAAAAGGATAACTTTATCACATTTTAATGAACCCTGAATCTATCTATTTATCCATGTCCTTGGGCTCTAAAAATTCTTTCCAAAATATTCTTTTATAAAGGTGTAGGTTTATTTCTGGGCTCTCTATTCTATTACACTGATCTATGTGTCTATTTTTATGCCATTACTATGCTGTTTTGATTACTATGGCTTTACAGTATAGTTTGATATTAGGTAGTGTGATTCAAAACTCAACACACACAAAAAACAAAAAACCCAATTAAAAAAAGAATGAAGGAACTAAATAGACACTTCTCCAAAGAGGACATACATATGGCCAATAGACATATAAAAAGATGCTCAATGTCACTAATTATCAGGGAAATGCAAATTAAAACCACAATGAGATATCACTTCACACCTATCAGAATGGCTATCATCAATAAATCAACAAATAGCAAATGCTGGTGAGAATGTAGAGAAAGGGGAACCCTTTTGCACTGTTGGTGGGAATGCAGACTGGCGCAGCCCATTTAGAAAGCAGTGTGGAGATACCTCAAAAAATTTAAAATGGATCTGCCTTTTGACTCAGCTGTCCCACTTCTGGGAATATATCTGAAGGAATCCAAAACACTAATTCAAACAAACATAAGCACCCCTCTGTTGATTGCAGCATTATTTACAATCACCAAATATGGAAGCAGCCCAAGTGTCCATCAGTAGATGAGTGGATAAAATAACTATGGAATATTTACACAATGGAGTACTACTCAGCCATAAAAAAGATATTATGCCAAGTGAAATAAGCCAGTCAGAGAAAGAAAAATACCATGTGATTTCACTCATAGGTGGAATCTAATGAATAAACTAAACTTAATAAGCAAAATAGAGACAGACTCATAGATGAAGAGCAGGATAACAGCAGGGTTGGAGGGATCGAGCAAAAAGCAAAAAGGACTCATGCACACAAACAACAGTGTGGTGATTGCGGGAAGGTAGAGAGGAGAGTATAAAGGGGCTAAGTAGTAATGGAAAAGACAATAAAAAATAAAACTAAACCCCCCAAAATATCCTTTTGATGATTTAAATGTATTTCAAGATAATTCAGCAATGCAAAACAAGTATCCACAAAAAGATTATGAGCCTAAGAAGCATATACTCTGTGAGGATCTTAATTACAGCTTGAAAATAATAATAGGTACAATGGGTTCCATACATTGGGTGCCTGAGTGTCAGGTACTTTGCCACGTGCTCTACCTGCCTTGCTTCTAACACAGATGGAGAAACCAAGGCTGCACAGCTAGTAAGTGGGAGAGCAGCTATTTGAACCCACATAGCTGTGGTGTAAAGGCCATCCTTCCATTAAACCTCACTGCTTTTGCGTACAGTTGTATAGCCGGGGTCAGGAACAGAGCAGATTGTTAGCAAATGCTGGTGAAATGGCTGAGCAAATACTCTGTGGTGTTAGGTTCCTGTTCTCAGCCCCATATTGGAGGATAGTAGGTTCAAAGCCCATTATAGAAAAAAGTCTAGAAGAAGAAAATTTTCAAAAGAGAATAAATGAAAGATAGAAAAGTAAAACAAAATCAAGATTTAGAGGAAGAGTAAAATGATTGGGGTAATTAAATAGGAAGAGGAAAGAGCTGAAAGCAGCCCCCTAAATAGTCCTTTTGCTTTATGAAGCGAGGGGGAACGGAGTGAGAAGGGGATAACCTACATGGCTGGAGGACAAAGTGGAGGCTCAGGGAATAACTGTGGTGGCCTGTGGTGAACCAGGCTGTGGGGGGGAGCTTTGTGGAACAGCGGACCATGGGGTTTTGGATGGCAACCAGTGCTGAGTGCTGAGAAATGTACGGGAAAGGACTGCAGAACTCACCGACAGCTGGGATCGCGATGCCTCATTCCTGTGCCTGCCCCGTGTGCATATCACCCAGTGTTCTACCAGTCACTTCCTCCCAGCATCAGTCTTGTCCATCACGACGGCTGGAAATACCATTATCTGAATGTAATTGCATTTCTGCAGAGAGACCTCAGTCTCAGTGGACAATCTGACATCATAGGCCATGATGGATCATCTCAGACCATATGCCCTGAAAGACACACATACCATACTAAAGCCAAAGATTATGTCACAAGCACCCTGGACTCTCCATTGAAGCTCCTGTCGTCAATAGGTTGGGCTCCAAATGAGAGCATGGAAGGCAGGAGGAAATCAGTACATTGGGCCTGTGATCTGGGAGCAGTGAAGTTACTTCACTAGTCAGCGGTGGCCTTAGTTCCCACCTCCCTGCCCCTGCCCCTACTGTGGGGTGGGATCTCTTATTCAGCCTTCCTATTTATTTCTTCTCTCACCCCCTTCTATTTCTTTTGAAGTCAAGCAGAATTAAATTCCACAGTTTAACTGGTCTGAATAAGTAGTTAAATAAGGAAGATTGTTTTTATGAAATCTGTCACATAAAAACAAAGCGGGGCAGAAAGATTTCCACCTGGGGATGAGCAAGGTCCCTTTGCTTACCAAAGACTCCAAGCCTTACTGGGGTCATCACTGAACTCCCTGATGTCCCCGGTGCCTGGATCGTGCATTTGAACCTCTCTCTCTCTCTCTTTTTTAATTGAAAAAATTCTCATAAACAGATTCCCAATTGACTTCCAACTATGTGGAGTTACCAATTTTCTTTCTTCAAAAGATAGTCCTTGGGTGGTTAGCTGCAAATAGCCACTCACTCAAGGATAGGGAAAATATTTTTGGTTCCCGTGTTAAGCCTGTTTGGGTTAAAATCACCCCCAAAACCTCCCCCACAATCTCAGGTCCTTTGGTTGTAACTGTCTCCACCCTCCCCTTGGTCCCTGTGGCTCCTCAGAGCGCCTGTCCCAGACGGTCTAGACCTACTGCATGTCACGCCAAGGCACATTCGCGTGTGCCTTTCCCTGTAGGTATAGCAGAGGGCCTTGAACCCCATGGGAACAGCAGGGGTGTTTTGTGAAACCCAACCTTTGCTTCAGAGAGCACTAGAGCACCCCAGGAACCCCTTTTAAGTAATTAAGATGGCAATAAATGGCCCAGCTGCCTACTTCCTCAAACAGGGAGTGATCTCAGTGGTACTGCGGCTTAAGTTTGAAGCCAGATGTGGCTACACCTTTTTATTTTTTTTGTGACCAGCTCACATCAGCCTCTAGAGGGACCTGAAACTTCCTACTGCAGAAGTGCAGGTGATCACACACAGCAGCCACAGGGAGACGGTGGTCACCCACCCATATTTCACCATTTGGAGACGGTTCCAGGTAAACGGAGATACGGTAATAGTTTCCAGGTATGTGGAGATTGTTGCGGGCTCAGCGATTGTCCCCATCCGGCTGGGAGATCATGGAAAGTGCCCTTTCTGTGGTTCAAATCACTTCCTCTTGTTGGTCGACTTTTCTCCTTTCTGAATTATACAACATTATAGCTAGACTGCCTTTGCAAAGGAAGAGGCTCATTGTTCTACAATTACTGTTAATGCTTTCTCCTCGGGATCATTTTTCTATGCAAATTTATCATCGCGAAGTAAATTTTTAAAATTATAAAGACCTATGTGGAATTTTGAAGTATTTCCTTTAATTGTTTCACAAGAGCATATGGATTAGCAAACAGTGTGGGGCAGAGGATACTAACGGAGATGTTTACGGAAAAAAGTACACATGAAATATGGCTTGGCCAGGTTTAATACTTACAGAATACACTTTAATACTTTCATATGGTCTGAATAATATCCCCATATTGATTTTTTCCTCGTTTCTACCAACTCTGCAGCAAATGTACGACAATGGCTCATTGATTTATTGTGAGTGTAGCAATGGGTTTATAACGGCATGAATCATGCCGATTGCTCAATTCACCACATGCCTTAATAAAAGTTTCACTTTAATAAAACTGAGCTAAGGCAAATATGCCCAGAGGCTGGCCTGACATTCCTTACACATTACCCTGCCTCAGGAAATTATTGCCATATATTTTACAGCAGCTACAGTAGGTTAGGGGATCGGGATTAAAATGTACTAACTACTGTGATATTTAACAGAACTCCTGTGTTCCCAGTTAACCCTCACTGGCACAAAATGAACAGGGCAATTAGGAGAGAGTGCGGAGCATGGATCGGGACTGGGTGAGACTCAGGCCATGGGGCATCAGTGCGGTCCCTTGTTGCACCACGAGTGTCCCTCAGCACGCTATACAGAGGTGGCAGAATACCTGTCCTTTCTGCCTCTACAGTTGCTATGAGCATGCAAGGAGAAAGAAGCATCCCAGTGCTTTACAAACCACAAGTGCGATGCAAGTGTCAGGTGGGGGTGTCGCCCAGAATACGCTACAGGGACAGAGTGTGTGAGGTGCACACATATCCACCCTTAGCAGTGTGAACTCTGTCCTCTGCAGGATAGGTCATTGGGGTTGTTGGTAACAAGCCGTTTGCACAAACAACAGATCTTACTCTATTGATAGATGTTTCGGAGTTAAAAAGGGAAATAAGTTAGTCATTCTAATAGTGCTACAATATTCTTTTATAGACTAAGGATTGTATTTTGTCTTCCCTAGTAGGAGTTGAAAACGCCCCTATCACACCTGCATCCAGTTAAAACAAAACAAACAAACAAACAAACAAACAAAAAAACTCCAAACTAAGATGGGTCTGAGAACGCAGGCCGAAAGGAACTGTGGGTACTGCTGAAGGGACTCATCACCTGCTCATTACTGCTCCTGAAGAAACTGTGATTAGACGGTCCATATACTACTAAACGCTGACTGGAGCGATGCACGGTAGCCCAGAAGACCCGGGAAGCACATTGGTATCAACGACTTTCACCTTGATTACAGAATACGCGGGGGAGTAAGGAGGTGGTGGGATCCTGTGGACCGGGTGAGAAAGCTCTGCGCATGACCCTTGCTGCTGCTGTTAACTCCGGGTATGATCTCGGACTGGCACAAAATTACTCTGGGCCTTTATTGCCTCATCTGTGCAATGGGGGTTCCACTTGTTGGACTGACAAATGTAAAGAGCCTGGGCTCAGAGTAGACTCTTAAAGATGCTGCTCCCTGCACCCGTTCTCAGCTGCTTCGTGGTGACGTGTCTCCACCTCCCCCACCCCATCCACACCCACAAGTCGCGCTTTCCGTTTCCACAGCCGCTCCGCCTCACGCACACAGCAGCCTAGGAGGAAAGGCGTGTTCTCCGCAGGCCCTTCCTCTCTGCTCCCGCCGCACCTTCGTGGCGTTCCGCACTCACCAAACCAGCTTGTATTCGTCCCAGTCCTTGTCTTCTTCCCCCAATGTTTAACATTCTGTCTGCTCGTAGAGGGCAGTCACTAAATGTTAAATCAATGATGGATGCATATATTGATTAATGATGTATACAGCCAAGTCACATCTTGAAGAGTATGTACTGTCACAAAGTGAACTTGATCGTGAGTTTTGAAAATGAGTGATGACTCAGGAGATGCTGGGTGCACCAAAACTCAATTTACAATTCAAAGTCGCTGCTTCTAAGGTAGAATAACAACAATAACGCATGACTGATATTTAGCAGCTACTTCCTGTGTGCTAGGCTGGCACTGTGTTAATCACTCCGCTCTCCTCACGTTGTTAGTCCTCACGACTCTATGACCTGCCATTATTACCGCCACATTACAGCTTAATACACTGAGGCTTAGAGAGAGCAAATAACTTTCCCAAGGTTGCGTAGTTAACGATGGCCAAGCTAGGATTTGAACCTGTGTCTCTGATTCCAGAATCCATCTGTGTTCTGACTCCTTATTTTGCTGAGCAAAGAGAACTGAGCACTGACAGCTGTCACAGCACTGCATCCACCAAGGGGTTAACGTTTGAATACGAGGCTGAGTTTCACGGTGAACTAAACTCACTGTTACCGAGTTCTCTGTTTGAATTTCCCCCCTCGCCCCCGCCCCGGTCCATGTTCTGAGGCTTACTGCTTCTTTCTTACTCTTACCCACAAAGGGACTCCAACAGGGGCAGCTGAAATAAAACCCACCATCACCAACCAGGAACTAAGCTGTCAAAAGAAATGAAAAATCCAGGGGCAACTGCAGTCTTACCATTCATTAATGGGTTTATCGGGAACTCTCTTGACATTGAGCTCTAACTACGGCATTTAAGAAAATCCCAAATTCGAAAATAAATAAGTTGGCTGACATACAGACATTTTACATATGAACTTAATAAAATAGATTTTTCTTTTTGAAATCTTTGGTAATCTCTGAAATATATCAACTGCAACCCAGGAACATTGTATCCCAAGTCGTGATTCATGAAATGAAACGGAAATGTATTATGTAATTCAATTTGGAGAGTCCAGCACAGAGCTCATTAGGGCTGTTGCTGGTGATGTGGACTGTAGTTCGGAGGCCTTGTGGTTTGGGCAAACTTCTCCCAGTCCTTACCTCCCCTTCCTCCGAGAACATTATAACCAAATATCGTCACCCTTTAAAAATAGAATTCGCGAGCATTTTGCCCACAAATGAAGATCAGTCAGGGGAGATCTTAGGAAAAACTGCGGATTGTTTGCCCTCTCCTCCCACTTTACCATTAACACGGCTCGTGATGAGTCAGGCTCAGAACTGACTCATGGCCTTTCTGTGTAGTCTTGAAACCAGACCAGGACTAGCCCATATATTCCGCAGGTAGCCACCAGGGTGTCATCGGAGGCAACTGGAGCCCAGAGGAATGATGGGACTTCCCCAAGATCATATGGTTCTTGAACATCAGAGGTAGAACTGACTTGGAAATCTCTGGATTTTTTTTTTTTTTAGTTCATCGCATAGCCTGCGTTTACAATCACAGCGTAGTTTACATGTGGTTATTTTTATGAAAACAAAGGAGAAAATGAGGAAGAAGGCACTGTACTATAAAATAATTTTCTTTGTCTTACCTCATTTTGGTTGCACTTATTCAATTAATTAATGGGATTAGCTAAAGCTTACCATTTTAGCCATTTAGGAGTATGCAATTCAGTGGATTTTAGTTCATTCACACATTGTGCGGCATCGCCATTTCTAATTCCAGAATGTTTTTGTCACCCTGAAGAACACTGTGCCCGTTAAGCACTCACTCCTCACTCTCCTCTACCCTGAGCCTCTGGCAGCCACTGATCAGCTTTCTGTCTCTATGGATTTGCCAATTCTGGGCATTTCATATAACAAGACATAGACTAGGTGGTCTTTGGTGAATGGCTTCCCTCAGTGAAATAAACTCAAGGCTCACTCATTCATACTGTAGCACGTCTCAGCATTTAACTCCTTTTTTATGGCTGGATAATATTTCATTGTATGTGCATACATTTTGTTTATCCCTTCAGTTGATGGACAACTTGGGTTTTCAATTTTTTTGCTATTAATGTATAATGCTGGTAGGAACACTCATATGCAAATTTTTGTTTGAATTTTTGTTTGCTTTCAGTTCTCTAGAGTTTACCTAGGAATAAAATTTCTGAGTCCTGTGGTAAGTCTGTTTAACTTATTGAAGAACTACCAAACTTTTTTTCAGAGCAGCTATGCTATTTCACATTCTTTTTTTTTTTAAGATTTTATTTATTTTATTTTTTAGAGAGGGGAAGGGAGAGAGAGAGAAAGAAAGGGAGAGAAACATCAGTGCGTGGTTGCCTCTCACACACCCCCTACTGGGGACCTGGCTTGCAACCCAGGCATGTGCTCTAGACCAGGAATCTAACCAGCAACGCTTTGATTCACAGGCCAGCACTGAACCACTGAGCCACACCAGCCAGGGCTACTTTACATTCTTATTGGCAATGTGTGCGTGTTTCAGTTTCTCTACATTCTCATGAACACTTGCTACTTTCTGGTTTTTTGGTATTTTTTTTAAAAATTGGAGCTATGCTACTGGGTGCGAAGTGGTATCTCATTGTGCTTTTGCTTTGCATTTCCCTAATGACTAATGATGTTGAGTGTCTTTTTATTTGTACATTGGCCATTTTTATATCTTCTTTAGAGAAATACATATTCAAGTCATTTGCCCATTTTTAAAAAGTTGGGTTGTTCATCTTTTTGTTGTTGAGCTGTAAGAGTACTTTATATACTCTGGATATTAGAACCTTACCAGATATATGATTTGCAGATATTTTCTCTCATTCTGTAGAATGTTTTTTCACCTTCTTAATATTGTCCTTTGCACAAAAGTTTTAAATTTTGGTCAGTTCAATTTATTTTTTTCATTTGTTCCTTGTGATTTGGATGTTGCATTTATGAAACTATTGTCTAATCCAAGATCATGAAGATTTATAACTGTATTTCCTTCTAAGAGATTAATGGCGTTAGCTCTTATGAGTATGCCTTTCATCCACTTTGAATAAATGTTTATCTGTGGTGTGAGATAGTGGTCCAAATTCATTCTTTTATGTGCAAATATTCAGTTTTCCCAGCACCATTTGTTGAAAAGGCTATACTTTCCCCATGGAATGGTTTCAGTCTAAATTAATTGACCATACACATACGAGTTTACTCCAGACTCTAGATTCTATTCTATTGAGCTACGTCTATTCTTATGTCAATAGTATATTTTTAATTACTAGAGCTTGATAGTAAGTTTTGAAATTGGGAAATGTGAGTCACCCAACTTTGTTTTTCTTTTTCGAGATTGTTTTGGCTATTCAGAGTCTCTT
The DNA here is from genome assembly GCA_004026765.1 of Micronycteris hirsuta. Taxonomy (NCBI): domain Eukaryota; kingdom Metazoa; phylum Chordata; class Mammalia; order Chiroptera; family Phyllostomidae; genus Micronycteris; species Micronycteris hirsuta. The sequence goes on along the minus strand of PVJI01001790.1, from coordinate 80,228 downwards.
GCAATTTTGTGTGAATTTTAGGATCAATTTGCCTGTTCTGCATAAAAGTAATAAGCTCTCTTCATTTTGTTTATATGGGGAAGTCTTAATTTCTTCTCTATTTAAGTGGTTTTATTGAGATACAGTTCACACATCATACCACTTAGCCATTTAAGTGTACAATTCACTCATTTAAGTGTCCAAGTCACTCATTTTAACTATATTTTTATATATGTGTTACCATCACCACTGTCAATTTTAGAACACTTTCATCACCTTAAAAAGCATCCCATACCATTTAACTTTCACTCTTTCTGGTTTCTTTCAAATCAAAACATTTATTTTGGCTTATAATTATTGTCCTATCCTGTGGGAAACTTAAGCTATGATTTAATCTCTGAAAGATACTATACTTTATCTAAGGAGAAAAAAAACTAACAAATATGCAACAGCCTGGTTCTGCCTCTTTTAAGCTTTAAGGCTGTGGCAGACTGTATTTTCCAGAGATGAACACACTGGTGTCTCGGGAAGGGGTCGGATCTCCTGGGTCTGGAACTCGTGTAGCTGGTTCTGGTAGTGCATGCCCGGTGATTAGCAGGACCAACACTGGAAGCAAGCGCAGTGCTTGCACAGTGACTTCCTGGCATGTAGTAGATATTCAGTACATACTTATGGAAATAAGAAATGACTGGATCAATTAATTGCGGATGTCTCCTTAGGAACCTATTAAGAACCCATCTAGTATGGTGGCTTTAGAAAAATGCAGGGAGGAGAGATTATTAGAGAGGTGAAAAGGAAAGAAAAATAGCTGTACCTGATGAAAGGCAAAGATGGAGAACACACTATAGCATTCAGCTGGGAAACAGAAGGTGGAGGGAGTGCGATGGAGAAACATGGTGTACATTGGATAAAGGCAAGTCTATGGCTTTGGGATCAGCCTTTTTTAATGACCATTACATGGTATACATGTTAAATTTTAAAGCTTTTAAAGCTGAACACGAGAGAAGTGAAAGGAAGGTTGTTGTCCTCCCCTGAAGGAAACCTGCAAGGCTTAGGTGTGCACCTCTTGTCTTCACTCCTTGTAAAGGCAGCACGATCCAGCAGGGGTCACAACGTAGAACAGACATTATCACAGAAGAGTAAGAATAGTGCTTTTTGCTCAGGTTCTCTGTATGAAACTTGTTGATTAATTGATTCAATTATTTACTCATTCAATAACTATTTCTTGAATATCTGCTATGGGCCAGGCAGAGCCTATGTAAAACACTGCAGATACAGTAATGAGTCATAGTTTCTTTCCTCAAGGAGAGACAGGTAAGTACTTCCCGGGGGCTCAGTGTAGGACACACAGGGGCACAGAGGAGAGGCCAGTAGCTAAGCCCAGAGATCAGAGACTCATTACTTCTCACTTCAGAGCTAAAGGGTGATTTTAATGTGTGAGGCAAGGTGAGGTTGGAGTGGGTGGGGCTGGGGAGCATTCAGGACAGATAAATAGCATGCACAGTGATCTAGGTATTTGAATGTTTTAGGAAATTATTGGCAGTTCGATATAGGAGGGGGAGCGGGGATTTGGTTCTGGAGGTAAGCAGAGATTGGATCATGTAGAACCTATTCACTCTGATGAAGATATTTGAACTTTATTGATGTGGAGGAGTGAGCCAGTTAAGAGTCTTGTCTTTAAATTGAGTGCATGTGTGTTTAGAAAGAGAAAGAGAGAGACAGATTGAGAGAGAGAGAGAGAGAGAGGGTTGAGGTGAGGGGAAGAGAGATTCAGAGACATTATTTCACCCATTCTGAAGCCACGGTTTGATAATCCCTTGAGCACGTGACGTCATTAAGCACATCAAGTTTAAATTTCGGGTTTGACTCTGCCATCTGGGAGGAATGGGTAATGGGAGAGTATTCACACGTGTGCTTCCGGAGCTGGTTGAGGAAATAGAATCCGGGTCTCCTTCAAAAGGAGAGTGAGGAGATGGTGGATGTTCCTTGACATAGAGAGCAGTTCTCAGAAGGGAAGGTGACGTTGCTCATCCGGGTCCAACCCTGTGGCTTCACGTGAGAAAACCCAGTTTTGGAAGTTGTCAATTCCCATGGCAAGTTCTCTCGGAGATGAGGGGCGATGTTCCCCGTGGAGGCAAGTGAAATCTGCGATGCTAAGGGTTTCTCTCTCATCCAGTCAGTGGCAGAGACTGAGAGGGCGACAGGAAGGTAGGCGAAGCAGTCATGCTCTGCTGTGGAGCAAGGAAAGCAAAACGCTTGTAGTGATTTCCTCCAAATGCTTAGACAGGGAGAAGACTAGGTTTACCTCCTGAGGACCGTCATCAATGTCCTAGTGGGAGGGGGGCAGTTTCATCAGGTAGAGGAGAGGATTTGTTGCCCTTGGTGGCAGAGTTTGGATGACCAACTATGTAGCCAAGTGAAGCCCGTTGCCTGAGGGTGTTGTAAAATAAAATGCCCAAGGACATTATCTATAGTCCTTAGCTGTCTTCTAGATAGGACGGGGCATAGTCGCCATGGTAACAATATAACAGATCTGATGACCCAAGTCTAGATGACGCTCTGTTGTTTTTGTAAGTACTTCTGCTCTGGTCGGTAAGTTACTGAGATTCTAATTTCCACAAATAGCCTCAGCTTACCTTCCCCTCTCGTGGAGCTTTTACTGACTGTCTTTGCCCACTCTTTCTCTTCCTTCCCTCTGCCCAGCCCTGATGGCCTGAAATGTTGGTACCCGGGACCTGCTGCCGGCAGCTGGCTTCTGCCTACCCGACTCACCAAGCAGGTCTGAACAACTGGTGAGTGCGCCATATCTTATCCATCCATGTCTGCCTCAGATTTCAGTGTGGGACTGAGGGTAAATATTTGGTTTTTGATCCATTGCTTGGTAAACAAAAATGCTTTAATAATAAAATTTTAAAAATCAGCTCAAAAAGAAAATAGTGGCAATGACATTTTTGAGTGAACCGAAAATGAAACCTTACCGGCCAGGGACTATGAACTTATCTTCCACACGCACAGAAGTAGAAACACACCAGATTTAGGTTTCATAGCTCACGGTTCTCTAGCAGAAGTTGTCATTTTTACTATGAGCTCTATGTAGACTAAATCAACACTAAATTATACAACAGTAAATATTTCAGAAAACTGATATCCTCTGTTTCTCTTCATAACACAAATGTACCTACTTGACAGAGCATATAAATTTTTTTCAATAAATTGCTATTTTTAAGTGGTACAATGAAATACAAAGAAGAAAAAAAACCTGTGGTGTGGAATAATGGAAAGAAGATTGGATTTGGCTTTTAAGTCTCAAGTATGGAAAATAATATACTATCCCTAGTAAATGTCCCTGAGCCTCGGGGTCCTCCCTTACTGTACCAGCACAGTAATAAAATATGCCCACACTGCCTCTCGGGGTTTCAGACTCCAGTGATACAGTGCATGTAACTATGATTTATAAATTCTCAAGTGCTTCACTGCATTAGTTAATATTATTACAGAGATGAAACAAAGCTCTCCATATCTTCTGTGGAAATAGGATTTGGCATTAACCGCGATCATTGTGTAATTTCAGATAAGCAGACCCACTTAAGATCACAGTAGACACGCTGGAATTTTGAGAAATGAATGATCTAATTTCATTTTTGTTTTTGTAAAATCGTCAGACAAATTATTTTGTGGTGTGTGTGTGTGTTTTTTTTCTTTCTCTTAACATCTGGTTTCTTTGATTCGATCAGAACTAGACATACCAAAAGAGTATAAAAAATATTTTTGGGATGTATTTGCAGACACTAGTCATTTGGACCTTTTCATGCATTTTCTGTGTTCTTATCTCAGCCCAGCCTAGACACTTGAGTCTTTAAATATTCCTCATGTGCAAGATGATGTAGTTATCAGGTGAACTTATTTATATTCAACTTAATTAAAAAGTTTGTTGAGATTGTACCAGCCCAAACTCCTTTACAATAGGAAGTTGGCGGCCAAAGTTGTTTGAGTAATTTCCTGTCATGATGAGGTAGGAAGAAAACTTTACTGAGGAGGTGGCTTCTCCTGTGGGTGCCAAGTGAGACGTCATGAGTCCTGTTCTCATTGGTGTGACCAGAGCTTGTGACCTCTCAAGACTGACCTCTGACCCACATGACCAGGTGTGATCATTCTCTAAGTGTGGACACTCTGAGGCTCAGGTGTGACCCACATGGCTGTTGAGGCAGATGTGGAGGTGGTGACTGGAAGAGTTGCTCTGGAGTCCCCCTTCCTTCCCTGCAAGGCAAGGCCGCCACGACCTCCTTAAGGTTACGCATGAGCACGGGTCAGCCAGGGCTTTGTCTTACTCTGTGGTTCAACTGCATGGACTCAGCTGGACTTTTAAGAAGTATGCAGAAGTGCACCCCATGGTCTAGATGGGTAGTGTATGGGATTAAGGTCCACAGATCAAACTGCTGCTCAACCCACTGAAAATAGTCTCAGTCTACACCAATCAAGTAGTCAGCCAGTGCTCTGTATTTGAACACTAGATGTTGCATGAATGAATAAGAAGATAGCAGCCCACTGGTTTATTCCCACACACTGACCTTTTTGGTGCCAGTTTCCATTCATTTACTCATATATTCATTCACTAAAAATGTTAACTAAATGCTTGTGGATCAGGCAGTAGTATCAAGGTCCTAAGGACCTAGTGGTGAAGAAACTAGGCATGGTTTCTGAACTTTGGGAACACAACGGTAGGGTAGAGAGAAGTCTCTCTGGAAGGGTAGAGAGACTTGAATCAAAAGGACACATACTCAGATATATACCGCCATTGCAGCCTCAGAAGGAAAGGTACCAAGTGCTATGATGGCAGAAAAGGTACCAATCCAGTCTAAGTGTCAGGAAGGCTTCCCTAAGGAAGTGACATTTGAGCTCACTAAGATCTGAAGAGTGAGGACAGGTCAGCTAGAAGAGAATCCCAAGAGGAAGCAGTTACTTTAGCCAAAACTCTGTTACAGGAAGGAAGCGAGGTGCTCTGGAGGGTTGAAGACATTGTTTGGTGTGGCATTAGAGTGATACCTGCTGATGCTCGATGGTAGGCGGAAACCAGGTCATTGAAGACCTTGGGGCCAGGATAAGAATTCTTACACTGGGAATGACGGGAAACGCTTGGTGGGAAGGACAGTTGGGAGAGGTCAGAGTGGATGTGGGCCGCCTGCTAGGAGACTAGCACAGTGTGGGATGAAACGGGAGGGTGGCTAAGAAAGACTAAACTATGAGGTAGACAGAATGAAGAACTTGGTAAGAAATGACCAAACATGGAACTGGGCTGGATATTTATGTGATGGTGCGATGCATCGGCAATGACTCCGGGTTTTTGCCTCGTACAGTTGGATAGGTGAGGGTATCCTTTCCTGGGGTAAGGAATCCAGGAGTAAGGAAGGATAACAGGTTCATTTTGCCTGTGTTGATGTTTAGATGCCCTTATGCCATTGCTATGTAGACGTACAGTACAAATTTGAGTACACGAGAGACTAAAACTCAGAGGGGAGGTCACAGCTGAACACATAAATTTGATTGTCATTGCTACCTAGGTGGCATGAACACTGATGACACCGGGGATGTTAGTGAAGTTCAGCGAAGTGAAGGGGGGACATTCCCGCTGACAGTCTCGCTCCGTCCCTACTACCAAGCTCTTCGTTCCTGGCCACACACTGAGAGCTGCCTCCCAGGCCATCGAGGATGTTTTTCATTCAGTCCTGGCAGGCTTATTTTCAAATTAAACAGGAGTGAGTGTGTGCACGTGCATATGTGGTGTATATGGGTAAAAGTTTATTCTGTGAGTCCGGGGTTGGAAACTTACCATAGACCGAGTTTGCATTTCATTTTCTAACCCTGTAGTCTGCCAAGGTTTTCAAAATGGAGAGAGTGAAATGGCTTTTCCTGGGGCATAACCCGTCTCCGGTACTCCTGGCTTTTTCCATAGCTCACACCTTTTTCTCCAAGCTTCCCTACTGCTTGAGACTTTAAATAGTATGATTTTATTTCTAATTTTCTCATAACTGTGCCACCCACAATTGCTGGATAGTTGTGCTTTTTCTGCTTCCAGTAAGGTTTCCTGGGAGTTGAACACCTAGTTTTTTATGTTCCCACCTGCCTTGGCATGTGGTTCCGATTCTTAAACTCAGTGTGCTGGTCGCAGCACAGCATGGTGCTGGCCCTCCACCCACACAGGTGCCCCAACCTTCTGTCCCTTTGGGAGGGTGTTAGCAGAGGTCTCCATCTTTCCAATGGCATTGTCATGGAAATCGCTGGGCTTTTATTTCCTTGGGTTGGTTTGTACTGATGGGAACACGCTTTCAAAACACTCTTCTCATGATGTTCCTCAGGTGCTTTCCTGGCTTTTCTGTGTCTGGAGGAAAACGCCGAGTTCTGAAGGGGCCAGAATGTAGGGTTTGGGAAGGCGAGGGTTCTTGCTTGTGGCAGATAGTTAGGCTTACCCTGGACTGAGATTTTAGGGGCCATTTTTATCACTTATCCTCTTTCAGTTATAGTGTGGTAAAAATATATTTTGCTTTGAATTTAATACCAACCAATATAGGGCAAGTGCCTTGCATGATCTGCTGGGGTCTTGCCCTGCAGCTACCAAAATAAGAAAGGCATAATCCATGCCTTCAAGATACCTATTTGTACAGTAGAGGTAACAGAAAGGAATGACTGGCTCTAAGGTGATATGATGACGAAGGTAAAGGAGCTGCATAAATTATCCCACTAGAGGTTTTAAGAGCCATGTGTTTTCAGGAACTGGACAAGGGTAGTTCGCACAAAATAGACGTGTCAATAGTTCATTTCACAGGAAATGCGGGTGGCCTCTACAGACCAATTTGGAAAATGGGTATATAGCCAGAAAGTAAAACGTGGACCCCATATTCAGAAGGTCCTTCATCAGTTAGATTTGCAACAAAAACTGATATTAATGGAATAGGTAATTCCATTGGAAGGTGGATGCACAGAACATACCACTGTTAGCACACTGGCAAAATTTGTGTAGCATTAAAGTTTAAGAGCTGTGATGTCTAATGTTGTCCAAAAGAAAAAGCATATGAGGCTTCCACAGTCACCAGAAAGACAAACATGTATGCTGTTCACTTTAGTGCATCTCAAACTTGTCTTAAATTATCAACCTTCTACTCACATCGATGTCTTAGATTAGCTATCACAATTAAGAATACCCACACATTAAGTAGAAGAATTCTGGCTGATCAATGTGACCCAGATATCTATAAGGATATGTGTAGTATATGTACACTTACTATGTTTTTAGGTAATGGGATGAAAAAATGCAGTATAATTTCCCCCCTCTTGTTAAGGCACTGTCATTTAAGCACAAACGTGGAGAACTGGACATAGAATTCAGGTTTGCAGGTGAAAGCAGGGAAGTAGTGTGAGATGGCTGTGTGTCTGAAATGGAAAAGTCTCAAGAAGGAAAACCAGAGATGCCACGTAAGCTCTATCGTTCTTGCTCCATGAAATAGCAGCAATTTAAATTGTCTAAATTGATAGGGACAATGCATATTGTCATAGTCATGTTCACTTTTGGAACAATGTGGATGCTGACTACTAGTAGTAGTATCGAGAATATATTCAAGATTATGTTGATACCTGTCTTTATAATCAAGAAATACTGGGGTGGGGGGTGGCAGTGAGGTCAATGCATTTCTCTTACAAAGCTATCTCTTTGTATTACGTGTAACAGACATGGTAAATATCTGTTTACACTCTTTGTTGAAGAGACCATGCATTTAAGTTTAAGTGAAATCAACGAAGAAGAAAATAGATGCATGGACATGTGATTTGGATATTAACACGAGTCTCAAAATGTAAATAAAATGTGGTGCATGAAGAAAAAAATCATACTTTAAGTGCTGAAGGGACATGGAGGAGGGAGGTAACAAATAGAAATTCTGTATTGTCCCAGAGGACATAACTAGGGCTTAGAATTTATAGGGAGATGAAACTTGGCACTCTAGAAGGGAGGACCTTCCCAAGAACTTGAGATATCCAATATGGAAATGAGCTGCTTCAGGATAATGAACTCACAACGACAGCAGTGTTCAAGCGGCTCTCGGATTACTGCCTGTCGAGGATGTCACAGAAGGAATTGATTTGTGTGTGCGACTGGGCTGGATCAGTGACATCCCATTTATTTTGAAGGAGTGGAACTTTTTCAACTCACCTTTTACATAAAAGCACAACGTTTAAAAGATACAAATAAAATAAAAAGAGGGCTCTTTTGGTGAGCCCCGACCCTCTGGGTCTCCTCGGCTCTCACGTGACTGACCCTTGGAACCTCCTTAGAATTCCAAGGGCCTGAACAGTCCCCCTCCTCACTACATAATATCTAAGGATTTATGATTCCTTTTGCTTCCAGGATTCCATGATTATTCTGTAAAGGAATCGTTCTTGTTTGAAATGGTTCATTACTAAGTTTCTTTTCTTTTTCTCTTAATTCCTAAAGTACGTGGAATGTCACAAATTAGGCTGAGAAATTTTCAGCCTGGAGTTTAGTTTAGATCTGTCTAAACACACATTTTGGCCAGTCAGGATATAAAAATGACAGGTTTTTTTTTCACCCCACAAAGGAAGACCTTCTGAGATCTAGGGGTACATGCTTTAGATTCAAACTACTTGAAATCAGATTGCATGACAATGAGGAAGTGCAGCATTCAGTAACCAGCCCCGATAACTTTGATCAGCTTGTATTTAGTGTGTTAGGGAATTATGTATTTCTTTCAACTCCGCCTGGCCACGCAGGCTCTTTTGAAGCTCACATGTAGGCAGTTAATCTTACTAGGTTCATTGATTTATAACAGGGAGAAAAATGCTCTTGTGAATCCAAATAACTTAAACTTGAAAAAGTTTCAGTCAAGTGATTTTGTCCATAAGCCACTAAGAAAATTAAAGAGATGTCAAACAGAGAACAGATGTCTCGTAGGGTCACTGCTGTGCAGGTGCAAAAACCGGTTAACCAGTTGATTGCTTGGGAGACTCAACATGTTTACTAACCTAAAAAAGATGGCGACAACAGACAGATCATGATTTATTAATCAGCGTGGAGAGAAAGATGGCAGTTCTGATTTGAAAAAAATGAGACTTTTTTTATCAGTCTGTCTGGTGTGTCTGTGCTCTTAGCAGGCCAAATTGCAGTTAATTTATAGAAGAGAGAGGCATCAACAAGTGTGTTCACTGCCACCTTAGTTCTGAGCAAGGAGTTGAGGGCATTCTGTTTGCGCAGCACCTGCAGAATATGTGGATAAAATGTGGTGGGGGTTTTCTCCTTGCGATATTATGAGTAATCTGTTAGAAGGATCATACTAATTGTAATAAAGCAACATGGATGCATTACTAAGACATATAATTAATTTATTACAAAAGAAGATATAGGACAAATACCATTTTCATAAATTAAAAAGACATCAATACAAAACAATAAGACTCACATTTTGTCAGAGCACATTCAAATGCATGGTTGCCTATGGGAGGATGAACGAAGAGTAGGAATGGAGGAATGGGAATAAAAGAGAATTAAGACGGCGACCACTCATTATCATGCAGTGTAAAACCAGTGGTATGTAGGAGAAATGTCCACAGTAAAGTTTTGAAGTGAAGGAGAAATTAGTCAAATCTGTGAGGATGAGAGAAGACTTCTCAGAGGAGGAGACACTTGAGCTGGGTTTTCGGGCATAGAACACTATGGAAAATTGGGAGAACTTAAATACTTCAGAGAACTTAAATACTTGTAGCATACAAGGTTCGTTGAGAAATAATGGGAGATGAGGTGAGTGCTGTAAGTTGGGTATGGATCACAGATGGTCTGGCATACCGTGTAAGCAACTTGCATTTATTCCAGAGCCAATGGAACTAATGGAAGTTTTAAGCACAGAAAATATAAAAATGGATTAACTGATACACAGACCACTGAAGGATGTTTGGATTGAGTAGTATACAGACCACACAAGGATGCCATAGGCAAGGTGGAGTCTGGATTTGAAGAGATAGAACTGAGAGAGACAAATCTGTAGGAGTATTTGAAACAATCTATATAGAGAAGATGAGTGTCTGAATTAAGGAAGTAATAAGAGGGATGGATGCTGGGACAAGACATGCCAAGGTATTAAGGTATAAAATTGACAGGGCATTGTGACTAATAGGTAACGAGAGCTGAGAAGAAAGGTGAAAGGTTTAGCCCCAAGGTTTTTGGCTTGGATTATGAGATAAAAGTTATGCTATCAAACAATAAGGAAAATTCAGGGGAAGGTTCAGGAGTGGACGTAGTTCAATGTCACGCATGTTGAGTTGGAAGCATTTGTGGGGCCATTCAAGCCATGACATCTAGTACCAGGAGGCTGGCCAGAGTAAAGAGACAAATTTGGAAATGAAGGCAGTAAAAAAAAAAAAAGTCCTGCCTTTGTTTTGAAAAACTCAGGGGGAATCTGTAAAAGGAAGAGGAAAAAAAGTATCAAGCACTTAGAGAATACAAAGGACTGGCGAGAGGAAAGAGGGGGTGCAAGAAGGTATTTAGGGTATAACAGAGGAGTGAGAGAAAGAGAAAGACATCTGTAGAAGAGAAGGAAACCTAGGAGAAATGGCGTATTGAGAGGCGAGGGCACTGAATAGTCAGTGAAGGAGGAGGAAAGGCTTTCTTCCAATCCACACATCTATCCATTAGCAAGCCCTGCCGATGACATCCCCGAAACTCCAGTCTCCACAGTTCTCCGACGCCATCTCTGTCAGCCAAGCCCTTGCCAACATCAACTCTCTACGTGATGGCCTCTTAACCGGTCTCTTGTCCCCACTCTAATCTTAAATCATAGCCAGAGTACTTTATTTAAAACATAAATTACATCATGTCACTTCTCTGCTTATAAACCTTCCATCACTTCTCCTTACAAATAGAAAAGAAATCCATATTTTTATCATGGCCAAAAAGAACCGGCAAAATCTGCCCCCTGCTGGTCTCTCCCTCCCTATCCATGCCACTTCCCCTCTTGGCCTCTCTTGGTCTCCGTTCTGTTCCAAGAGGCAACAAGTTCTTCCCAGCTGCCCCCCTTTCTTCCCTGAAATGTTAGTGTGGCTTGTCCATTCTCCCCTGACCACTCCGTCCCTCTTTTCTGTGCCTCAAGTGTCAGAAGTGAAGTGGACGGTGTGAGCTGTCAGGGAGACACCCAGGGAAAGGCTCCCAGGAGAAGGAAAGAACTGGGATTTTCTCTCCACTAGAGAACTGTCATTCTTACCTACACGGACACGTGTGTGTACACACCTCTCACAATAAGTTATAGAACATATTCTTCACCACCTCCCCTTTCCAACCCAGCCCCTCTCTCAATACCTGCCCACAGATGCAACCACCTTTTGGTTTTTGTTACCAGCCTTTTTCACGTCCCTAAACCTCATCAGATGTCCCATTGGGAAAAAGGATGGTAAATTTGGGGCTTGACTAGACTGGAATCCTTCAACATAGTCTGTGTGACTGTTAAAACTTCCCTGATTTGTCTTTCCCATGGTAAATTACCTCTGCCTCTGCTAGCACCATGACTGGCAGAGAGAATAGCTGGCATTTGGCAGCTAGCCCTAGAAAGGACATTTTTCTTTGATGGGAATTTAGAGGATTTAGCTTTTTTTTTTTTTCCTCCTTCAGTTAACAGGTATCTTTAAAATATTATTTTAAAATAGTTTTTCTATTTTTTTCCCAATGATTGCAAGCAGGGATGTTGAGTTACTACTTCCTGCTATATACTACTGCTTGAAAATGGAAGTTGATTTTCTTTCTAAAAACTGTTTTTAGAAAGATTTGCCAGCAAGTACTTACTGGACACCTGTTTTATTCTTCACATCATGCTGAAGGAGTTAGAAAAAGAATCTAAGCAAAGAGTCTTAACCAAGGTAGCCAATGTCTTTCTGAGACAGAAAAACATACCCAAGTGAAGTGAGTAGAGACCGTGGCAGCGTCGTTGGATATAATGGGAAAGTCACTGGGTTAAGTCACTTTGTCTTCTAGATCTCAGTTTCTTCAGCAGCAGATGAGAGGTTTGATTCCAATTAGTGGTTATCAGACATTTATATTAAATACACTGAGCCAGATAATGGAGCTGGCCCACTGAGTAGCTGCCTGGGATATCCATCTATATGAGGTGTTAAAACAGCAGTGGAAACAAAATAAGATGGAGAAAACGGAATTTATCAAGACTCCTCTCAGGAAGAGTACCATATGTGATCCGAGAGTAAGCTGTTTGGGATATTGGGTGAGATTCCCAAGGAGCAAGCTTAAGAAACAACAGATGGAGGATAAACCCTACTACAGGGAGGGACTCTGGTTTACCACTGGACTGTTCTCTTAAACTGCAAGCTTGGGCCGCGTCCAAGACGCCTGGGACAACAGGCGGAAGGCCGGACCTCTCCGCTAGCAGTCTTATGTTTTTGCCCCCTTCACGCAGTGTTCAGTACTTCTACATAAATGAACAAATATTTTAAAAATATAGTCTGCCTGGGACACATAAGTATTAGTGCTGCTTGCCTCAGCCTAGTTCTGTAGCAAATAACTCCTTTACAAATGAAATTTTACGTCGGACCCCAGAATAGAAAACAGGTCAAACAAAGCATCTTGGTTAAATTAGATGGAAGGGCACAAGGCTTTGCGTGCTCAGCTTCTCTTTAAACCTGGTGAGAAAAAATTTGTCAGATCCTGGTCCTCAGTGAAATACTCTTTGGACATTACTGACCTAGATGATTTCTACCATTTTTTAAGCATTAATATTCTGCCATTCTGTGATAAGGTATAGACATCTAGAGAGTCAGATTGTAATATTTTATTTCTTAAGTTCTCATATATCATTCATCAATATTAATATAATTAACAGTCATTTTGAGAAAAATGAAATATGTTAAATGTATAATTTTCCTTTTTTGACAGCTAAAGCACAACAGTTTTAGTGCCTATTTATTGTATTATGTACTCTTCAGATAATTTGACTTTCAAGACCTGTAAGTTATAAAAATATGGAATGCTTCACAAATTTACATGTCATCCTTGTGCAGGGGCCATGCAAATCTTTTCTGTATCATTCCAGTTTTAGTAAATGTATGGCCAAAGCAAGCACTACAGGTATCATTTTCCATTATACTTCCTCTTTGTCTTGTTTTATTTTATTTTTGTTGTTAAGTACAGTTGTCTCCTCTTTGTCTTTTTTCAAACTTATGTTCTGAAAGTTTTCTTGAGCGTCTTCTTCCAGCCCTTGTATTACATAACACATTTTTATTTGCATGAACTCTTGTTCTTTGAACCTTTAAAAAATAATGGTGACCTGTTCTTGTTTTATGGATGCCCTCTCTTCTTAAACCTCTCTGAGGCTGTTAGCATTCTTTGGACATTTGTTTCTCTTTTCTAGATTACCTTCTGTTTGTTTCTCAGGTTTTGTTTGCATTCTGTTCTTTCACTTTGGAACATCTGGGTCTCTGTAAGTTTCCCAGAAGCCTTGACTGAAATTCTTATTTAATAACAAGGCAATGGCAGCCTTAGATGACACACTAGATCAGATGGGTTTAATTGGTATTTTCAGAACATTTCACTCCAAAGCAGCAGAATATACATTCTTTTCAAGCTCACATGGAATATTTTCTAGGATAGAACACATGTTAGGACACAAAACAAGTCTCAATAAATTTCAATAAATTTAAGATTGAAATCAAATCACACATCTTCTCTGACCATAATGGTGTGAAATCAGAAGTCAGTCACAAGAAAACAACTATAAAACACACAGACATGGAAGCTAATAACATGTGACTAAAAATAAATGGGTTAACAATGAGATCAAGCAAGAAATCAAAAGATACCTTGAAACAAATGAAAATAAGAACACAACAATCCAAAATAATGGGGTATAGTAAAACAGTCCTAAGAGGGAAATTCATAGCATTACCGTATCTCAAGAAACAAGAAAAATCTCAAATAAACAATCTAACTTTATGCTTAAAGAAACTAGAAAAATAAGAACAAACAAAGACCAAAGTGAACAGAGGAAAGGAATAGTAAGGATCAGAGCAGAAATAAATGAAATACAGTCTAAAAAAATACAAAAGGTCAATGAAACTGAGGGTTGGTTTTTCAAAAGATAAATAAGATTGACAAAACTTTAACAAGACTTATCAAGCAATAAAGACAGAGGACCTAAATAAATAAAATCAGGAATGAAAGAGAAGTAACAACTAACTCCGTAGTAATACAAGGGATTGTAAGAAAATATTATGAACATCTGTATGTCAACAAATTGGACAGTTTGGATAAAATAAATTCTTAGAAACGTACAATCTTCTAAAACTGAATTAGAAAGAATAAGAAAATCAGAATAGATTGAATGCAACTAGTGAAATTAAACCAGTAATAAAAAAATTCCAAAGAAACAGAAGTCTTGAACCAGATGGCTTCACAGGTGAATTTTACTAAACATTCAAAGAACTAACGTCAATCCTTCTCAAACTATTCCAAAAAGTTCAAGTGGAGAGAAGATTCCAAGTTAATTTTCCAGGCTGGTATTATCTACTTCAAAAACCAGATAAGGACACTACAAAGAAAATTGTAGGGCAATACCTGATGAACATCATACTAAAATCCTCAACAAAACATTAAACCAGATCAAGCAATACATTATAAAAAACTTACACCATGATCAAGCAGGCTTTATTCCAAAGATGCAATATTGGCACAATATCTACATATCAATAAACCACATAAACAAAATGAAGGAGAAAAATCACATGAGTTGCAGAAAAAGCATTTAATAAAATCTAGCACCCATTGATGATAAAAACTTTCAGCAAAGTGGGAATAGAGGAAACGTACATTAACATAATAAAGGCCATATATAACAAACCCACAGCTAACTTCATACTCAATGGACAAAAACTAAAACATTTTCCTTAAGATCAGGAACAAGACAAATCTGCTCTCACCACTCTTATTCAACATAGTACTGGAAGTCCTAGCCACAGCAATCAGACAAGAAGAAGAAATAAAAGGCATCCAAACTGGAAAGGATTCTACCAAAAAACTACAAGAACTTATAAATGAATTCAGTAAAGCAGCAGGACACAAAATAAATATCTAGAAGATAGAGAGAGAAAGAGAGAGAGAGAGAGAGATCAATTGCCTCTCTGACTGGGGATTGAACCCACAACCTAGATGCGTGCCCTTATTGGTAATCAAACCTTCAACCTTTTGGTGTGTGGGATGATGTTCCAAACAACCAAGCTACCTGGCCAGGGCCAATTGCATTTTAATATACTAATAA
This sequence comes from Micronycteris hirsuta, assembly GCA_004026765.1. Taxonomy (NCBI): domain Eukaryota; kingdom Metazoa; phylum Chordata; class Mammalia; order Chiroptera; family Phyllostomidae; genus Micronycteris; species Micronycteris hirsuta. Next base: position 64,938 of record PVJI01001790.1, on the reverse strand, counting down.
TGAACTATTGGAAAGGGAAACTAAGAAAACAATCCCATTTATAATTGCATAAAAATACCTAGGAATAAATTTAAACAAGGATATAAAATTCCTGTTCTCAGAAAATGATAATACGCTGAAGAAAGAAATTAGAAAAGATACAAATAAGTGGAAGAATATACTGTGTTCATAGATAGGAAGGATTGACATTATTAAAATGCCCATACTACCCAAAACATTCTATAGATTCAATGTAATTCCTGTCAAGATACCAATGATATATTTCACAGAACTAGAAAAAATATTCCAAATATTTTTATAGAATCCCCCCAAAACCTGAATAGCCACAGCAATCTTGAGGGAAAAAAAGGACAAAGTTGGAGGAATCATGCTACCTGATATCAAACTTTTGGGCCATAGTAATCAAAACAGCATGGTACTGGTATAAACCCAGAAATAAACCTATGCCTTTATGGTCAGTTAATAGTCAATGAAGGAGGGAAAAATATACAATGGAGTAAAGATATGGGAAAATTGGACAGATACATGCAAAAAAATGAAATTAGGCCACCTTCTTACACCATACAAAAGAATAAACTTAAAATGAATTAATTTAAAACTTAAAACCATAGAAATGCTATAAGCAAACATAGGATGCAAAATCTCAGACATTTATCAACAATATTTTTTCTGAGATGTCTCCTTGGGCAAGGAAAACCAAAGAAAAAACAAACAAATGGGACTACATCAAATTAAAAATTTTTGCACAGCAAAGGAAACCATCAACAAAATGAGAAGAAAAACCACTGAATGGGAGAACATATTCACCAATGATCCATCTGATAAGGGATTAATATCCAAAGTATATAAAGAATTTATACAACTCAACACCAAATGTCCCCCCTAAAAAATCCAATTAAAATATGAACAAAAGACCTTGAATGGACACTTTTGCAAAGAGGACACAGAGATAGCCAACATTACTAATCATCAGGAAAACAAAAATTAAAATCACAATGAGATATCACCTCATACCTGTCAGAATGGCTATCATCAATAAATCAACAAACAACAAGTATTGGCCAAGATATGGAAAAAAGAGAACCCTTATGCACTGTTGGTGGAATGCAGATTGGTACAGCCACTGTGGAAAGCAGTACAGAGATACCTCAAATTAAAAATGGAACTGCCCTATGACCCAGGAATTCCACTTCTGGCAATATATCCAAAGAAACACAAAACACTGATTTGAGAGAATATATGCACCCCTCTGTTCATTGCAGCATTATTTACAATAGCCAAGATTTTGAAACAGCCCAAGTGCCCATCAGTAAATGACTGGATAAAAAAAGCTGTGCTACATTTACCCAATGGAATAATACTTGGTCATAAAAAGAAGGGACAGCATGGATGGACCTGGAGAGTATTATGCTGAGTGAAATAAGGCAGTCAGAGGAAGACAAATACCATATGATTATACTTATATGTGGAATCTAATGAACAAAATAAACTAATAAACAAAATAGAAACAGCTATTAGAGGGGTGGTGGATTGGGAAGCTAGGTGAAATAGTGAAGGCATCAGGTGGAGAAGAAAGCTCATAGGCACAGAAAAAAATATGGTGATTATCAGAGGGAAAGAGAGTTAGAAGGGTGTAGAGGAGGGATAAACGCTGATAGAAGGAGATTGACTTTGGGTGGTAAACACAGAATACAATATACAGATGATATATTATGGGATTGTACACCTGAAACCTATAAAATTTTATTAAACAATGCCACCCCAATAAATTTAAAAAAATTAAAAAATTCATATTTAAGAATGAAAGACTAGGGTGATTATTAGTGACCTATCTGTGCTGTCCTCTGTTGCTTGAGGGCCCCTTCCAGAAGGAGATAGCAGTTCAAATTCTGGGGGTGTTAATTATCAGGCTTCCTATCTCTACTTCTGCTGGGCTGAAATGAAGAGAGTCATTTTGGGGTACCGACTTTTGTGTGGGAGCACAGAGTCCTCCCAGGCAGATCACATAATTCCTTGAGAAGCATTTCTCAGGTCTTCATCAATGGGGCAGGGCATTGGAGAAGGGGTTGTATCAGGCTGATCCAGCAGAGTCCGCAGGTGGCTCTTCATCCACCATCTCAACTTTTGCCTCTTCTCCCATTCTCTCCACCCTCACTCATTCTAAATAACTGTGATGAAAATTTAGTCATGTGGCAGCCTTCCTCCTATACAGGCTCTGAGCTGTGACATCTTACACCCTAGTTTATTAGGCGGTATGAGCCAATTGTCTAGGATTTTTTAATGATTATTACTCCCATTCTCAGTGCTTTTTATGAATTTTTTCTTTTTGTATTTTACTGTTATGGCATGCTAGAGATGGGGAGCTTGGGAAGCTCCATTTAATGTGTAGGCAGAAGGGGTACATTGCTGGTAGAGAATTTATAAACAATAATAAAACTAACTGAAAGAAAGTCTGGTATTTATTATCATTAAAGTCAGGGAGAAAGTGCTCTCCCTACACTACACCCCTCCCCACTAAGTATCTTTTTAAAAAATCTCAGTTCTAAACAATTGCTTTGGTTACTGTAGAGTTTTAATCATAGATATGTGTGTTTCAAATATGCACTTTTTTCCCTACTTATTTTCTAAAGAACATTGGATTCTACAGGGAAGTTAATTTGGAAAGCTCCCAAATATGCAGTTGACCCAACACAAGTAGACTCAGTTACACATGCTTGTTTCAGGAATAAGTTTGTAGAGTTTTTGAATCATCCAAACTTGTACTTGTGTTTCCAAACCCTGTGACACTAACACTCTTGCATTCACACAGTAGATTTGAAATAGCATTGACAGTGCAGTATTGTAATGGTAAAGCAGAACTCAAATCACTGTAATTGTCTCATTGTATGTGACCATTCTGTGTTTTATGTGTATTTAAATTTAAAATGGTGATATAAGGAGCAAAGTGTGAGGTGTCATACTTTTTATGGTAAGTACAAATTTCAGTTCATGCATAAAATCTTTTTAAAAGTCAGAATAATATCTTTAAGTAGGAATTTCTTGTTCATGAGTTAACTCTTTTTTTTAAACTATGGGAAAAAAACAAGGAAATAATCTCTATTACTGAAAGTAATTTTGTTATAAAGGAGAAGGGAATATTAAAAGATGATTTATTCCAGGTGTCAAATACATTCTGCATGCCACTGCATGACATCAGATGAATAGGTTAAGGGGAAGAAGGAAGTTAATGCTTGTGTTCAGTCTGCCATTTTTGAATCAGAAGTGGGTACCATGAGGAAACAGAGAAGTCAGGAGGTTAAATAACTTTTCAAAAACAACGTAAGTCAGTAGTAGAACTTATGTCCCACTCCATTAGTTTTAGTCAAACTTGTCTTTGCACTTGGTGTCACTCAACCTGTAGAGGATATCCACACACTCCAGCTCCGCCAGTCCCTCTGTGCGCAACTTCTCAGACTGCTTTAACCCAGAGTCCTCTCAACTCTCACATACGTTTAGCTTCAGCTAGCATTTTTCATATTATACCTGTATTTGGCTTCCACTTGGATTACAAGCTCTTTAGGAATAGGGACAATATCTTTTGGACTGCTACATCCCATGTAGCACAGAGCCCACTTAGTATAGGTTCCCAGAGTTTCTTGCTGATGGACATACATGGTCATGGTAAGACTGCTAAGAAAGGCTCACCCTCAGTGGTGACCTACCTGGAAGTTGAGTTTTTTTTAACGGCCAGACTAAAAAGTAAACTCTGAAATTGACATACTTTTTACCTCTTACTCAAAAGTGAAATATGGCCCTGATCTGGTGTGGCTCAGCTGGTTGGGCATCATCCTGCAAACCAAAAGGTGGCCAGTTTGATTCCCTGGCCAGGACACATGCCTATGTTGTGGTTTCGGTCTCTGGTCGGAGCACCTATAAAAGGCAACCAATCAATATTTCTCTCTCACATTGATGTCTAAATCCTCTCTTTATAAAAGCAATGAAAAAGTGTCCTCGGTTGAAGATTTAAAAGAAATACGAATATAAAGCAATGAAATTTTCTGCTAGCTTAATTACACAACAACTCAAAAGGATTTACCAAAAGCATGATTACAGATGTGTTCTGTGCAAAGGCAAGGTCATTGGCATAGGCATATAGCCTTCTTCAGAGGGAGTACTCTGAAAGATGGTACTCTTTGGATCTGCTGGGTTGGTCGCCTAAATATCCTAAGTTAATGTTATTTTCTTTAAGCCCTGAGTCATACTCAAGGCATTGGTTCCATCTGACACCAGAGACTGAGAAAAAAGTTTTTGTTTTGCTCCCTTGTATGTTGGAGAAGGTCATTATTGTAATTGGACACCTTCTGTTCAAATGTTGCTCAACTTCAATTCCAGTGCAAAATAGAAAAGGGTAGGGTAGCCATGGCTGACAGGAGAATATTAATTTATATCATTAATATCTGATTATTTTTTTATCCAGACACACAGCCAAACATATTGAGAAAATGGTGGGAGGAGAAATAGCTGTACAAATTGAATCTCAAACAAAAAAAGATCTTTCCTTTGGAAAGATAAGGATGCATTTTGATAAAGTCAGTTTATCAAGTTTTGATGGGGTGGGGAGGATAAGCTGAGGCTTGTTTAACAAACACAAATTCTAGATATTCAAGAGTACTAAGTTTAGAATAAATAAAAGGGAGATAGTCTTTCAACAGAAGGAAGTGAATACACTTCTGGAACCTATTAGCTTAAGAGCTGGTACTGGCTAAAATACAAGTCGATTGCAAAGAGGTTCAATTCATTCATGGGTGACAGGTATAGCATGGGCTATTGAGGGAGGCCAGGGTGAGCGGTCACTTCTCTGACCCCTGAGGCTGATGTCGATTGTGGCATCCCAGCCTTCTAGGAGCCACTCTCCAAGTCATCGTCAGAGACAGTCTCCTGGACTGCAAGGACCAAGGGACTGGCCCAGGGGCACGATTCTAATGTTCTCATGTTTCATCTTCCTAGGCTAAATATTAACTTTCAGCCTGAGGTGTCTGTCACCAAGTCATCTGTCTTGGTAAATGCTGGTGGGGTCTCCGCATTGCGAGGAGGCCATGAATCTTCCCTGCTGACAGTGAGAATATCCACGCCAAGCTGCCATAGAGATTTCTGCTTCCCACAATGTTTATGACAGTAAATTAGGCTACAGAGTGCACCAAAGATTGTTTACATAACCCCTGATACCTAGTATATTTGTCAGTCACCCTCCAGGGACTGTGACTTTTGTAGAGCCAGAACATGTTTAAAATGTAAGGCTATAGATAATATATAAAATTATCAGAGTGCTTTGCAAGAACTCACACTGGTTTACTTGGAACTTTCCCTTAGGTCTCATCTCTTTTCTTTCCTCCTTTTTCTCTTTGGTCTTATCATGATCAAATCCTTTCCCTTGGGCTTCTCTGTTGGTGTCAATTCCATACCCAAACCGAGTAGGTGGGACTTTCCCTTTATGTGTATCATTGATTCTCTGCTTGTCTCCTTCCATAACCATTTCCTTAGGAAGCTCAGCTATGCAACTTGACTATGCATGCAGTGGTTTCCAAAGCTGTAGATCCTGCTATAACTCTTCAGCAAACTCTTTGCCTTGTTTCCAGTTGCTTCTCTATAGTTTTATGGTTATACTTACCTTACGAGGTTAATCTTCAGCAGAAGTCCCATGTTATAAGACCTGGTTATAAAATGGAGAGAGAGATTTCTCCATAAAACAATTTCTGTAGAGTGTCATTGCAATCAAAATAGAAACTATGGGGAGATATTCATTCACAGTGTGTATTTCTCAAAACACAACTTTGGAACTTCTGTGTGTAACCTTCATTGGAGGGATATTTGTCCTTTGACATTATAATATGATTTTTTTAAAAGCCAAAGTTATCTGGTTTATGTTTAATACATCTGGTAGTATATTAGCCCTTAAAGATTTAGGAAGTTCCAACCTTTATACAATTCTTATTTCTCCTGAGCTAAAATTTTTTTTCATATGTTTCATTTCTTTGACATAATTGAGTGACTACTTTGTTCTCAAACCTGCAGAAGAGTTACTGATACTGAGATGAGTGATAGACAGTTAACATTATTGAAATGAATGCTTGGTCTAGAGGAAAATTCCTTCATTCTAACAATTCATCATATCCATTTTTTTATGGTTTTGAGCAAGTCAGGGCTAATTAATGGCTTGTGAAAATTTAAATTTGGTGCTCACTACCTGTGATTGTTTGTTTTTGATGGAATGAAATGAAATAGAAGAGCATGGGTATAATTTTTTTTCTAACTTTATTGAAACATAATTGAAATAAAAGAGAATGGGATAATATAAAACAGAATTGAATTCTAGTTTTTTCTTCGGATGTAGAAAACCACAAGATAACGGCTTTTACCCTATGAATGAGAAAAGCCTGTATAGTCAACAAAGTCATACTTTCCTTAAATTCATAATAGAGTTAAGGTCACAAAACAACCAGGTAGACTGAATTCCAGGAGTGATAAATCTCTCCAAAGAGAGAAGAAACACACGTTCACTTTTGCTGGAACATGGGAAGAAGTGGCACCGTAAGGGGGCGGGGGGGGGGAGAAGACAGCTAACATTTTAATCAATGTTATATGGACACATTTAATGAATACATGGAACATGGACTCATATGACAGTTTAGAATAACTGGGAGCCACAGATGCAAGGGATCTATTGGTCTCTGTGGGTGCTCAAAGAAAGCTTGGGGGCTGGGCAGGAGACTGAGGACGGGGGTGCCCTGTAGCGATGCAGGTGTGCAGGCATCAGCTGTTGCTGGTACATAGAAATGAAACACCACTGACTTCTGAGTTCCTCTCTCCTACCAAAGTAGGGGCCTTCCACGGTGACCAAAGGGCTTGAAATCCCCTTGGATCCAGGATTCTGCACTGATGCAAAGCAGATGTCTTCTATCACTGAGAAGGGGACAAGAAACTCTGCCACTCAGCCCCCTACTAACACCATCACCACTGCGTGGACACAGTCAGAATTTGGCTGCCATGGTAACAAAATGGCAGGAACACCAAAAAAACTCAATGCCTTGAGTCTAGATCAGGAGAACCTAGAACACCCCAGTACGAGTCTAGTACCAAGTAGCAGGCGATGATGTCTTCCGCTGGAATAGGTCGAGAGCATGGAGACAGGCCCCTCTGTAGTACAGAGTGGCAGCAACACGAAAAGCTGAGAGTGGAGCAAGAACACTGCAGAAAACCCCTCAGAGCTCTGACTAAGCAAAGGTAAGAGCAGCCCACTGCTGGAGGAATTTGAGCCCGCGGCACACCAAAAGCAACCATAGCAATAAGGAACTCGGACCCAAATCAATTAGAATGAACCAATTCCCCACACTAAGGACCTGAGTGATTTTCTGCATGCAAATAATTTTTAACTCCATCTATATTGTTCTTCTATGCAATAAAAACTATGGAAAACCCCCCAAAACAGAAAAAGAATCAACCCATTGTGAAGAGACAAAACAGTCCATAGAGATCAGATGTTGGAACCATCAAATTTGTAATTTAAAATAGCCATGATTAATACTCATTAATTATGTTAACCACAGGAGGATGCAGACAACTTAAGAATAGACTGATACTGAGTAAAGTGCTGAAAACTAGATTAAAAAGGTTTATAAGCAGATTGGATACAGCTGAAGAAATGAGTGAACTTGAAGTTAGGACAATAGAGATCAGCTAAACTGAAGCACAAAGAAGAAATTCAAGCAGGACAGAAATGGGAGAAGAGAATGTCTAAGAATCATGGGGCAATATCAAAAGTCTGACAAATGCGTAATTGGAGCCCCAGATGGAGAAAAAATGAACAAAGAAGACAAAATATTTGAGAAGATCAAGGCTAAGGCTTTTCCAGAGTTAATGAAATGTAATAAATCAAAGATCCAAAAAGCTCAACAAATCTCTGAGCAGGATTAATTACACACCTACACTCATTATATTCAAATTGCTGTAAACTAAAGATGAAAAGAGTATCTTGAAGTCAGCTAGAGAAAGAATATACTTTTATAAGTTAAAGATCTTATAAACCATAAGACAATAACTAAAGAGAAAAATTAGAACAGAGGTATATTTAATGAATCAAGTGGAGATAAAATGAACACAAAAATAATCAAAAAGAGGGCAAGAAAAGGGGGGGAGCTGTTGTTAAGAACAGATGAAACGGAGAGCAGATGATAGCAAGATGATAGACTTTTGTCTGACCACATCAACAATTAAGTCGGATGTAAATGGTGCACACACCCCAACGGAAAAGCAGTGGGGATTTATTCATATTTATATATAAATGTATAGTCTGTTCAGGAAGTATCCAGCCATGCACTATGAAAATGAGACCTTTACTGAAGAAGATACAGGCTACAACATTGTACATGGGACAATGACGCCTCAGTCCCCTTCAAAATAGGCCCCTGGGGACCTCACACAGTTCTCCCAGTCACCATCAGCTGCCCTGTTGTATCTTTCCTGAATCTCATCGACAGTCTGAAATCTCTTCCCTTTCAAAGGTGATTTTAGTTTTGGGAAAAGCCAGAAGTCACAGGGTGCCAAACCTGGCTTATTGGTACTGGTTTGAATCAAATCATTAGCACCTGCAGCACGACATTCCTTCTGCTCTGGTAGCAGAAGCTGTGGAACAACATTTGCTGCGACACCATCTTGCATCAAAATCTCGGAAACAGTCGTTTTTGGAATCCCCACATCAGCTTCCAGCTCTCACACCGTCAGTTGCTGATCTTTGTTGATTGCAGCCCACACGCATTCAACACTCTCAGGTGTTCTTGTTGCAGACCTTCCAGAATATGAGTCAGCAGATTCATGACCATCTTTCAATAGCTTCTTGACCATCTTTGAAGCATTTGTGCCACATTTTTATTTGTGCTGCACTCATTTCATCATCCTGAAAGCCTTCTGAATATCCGAATAGTTTCTGAGGAGGAATGTTCAAGCTTAGCACAAAATTTGATGCAGATTCATTGTTCTGCTTGCTCAGTCATTTTGAATGTGATGGCCACACAACACACATGCTCACTCAAGGGCATCTACCACCCCCACTGACCAGTACAGTGAAGTCGTCATTGTTCACACACGTGCATTCCAGTCCACTCTCTTTGGCTGCCAGGTTACATCGATGTCACAAAAACTGTTCTTGTTATATTAACAATGGCTGGGCTTTTCCAGACTCATATGTGTGGATGGGTGTCTATGCATACATACCTATACATACATTTGTATATGTGTGTATATTTATAAAAGCAAGATAAATCTACACACTATTTATGAGAAATTCACTTTAAATAGAGATGGAGCTAGGTTAAGATTATAAGGATAGATAAAGACATACCAGAAAAACTGGAACCAAAAGAAAGCCAGAGCTGCTATATTAATATCAGGCAAACAGACTTCAAAGTGATTACATTGTTATTAAGTAGTCATTTTATCAAAAGGCATAATCGTTCATAATGTGTGTACTTACCAGAAGTTTGAAGTACATAAAGTAAAAAGTTACATAACTGAATGGAGAAATGAGTCCACAATTGAGACAGAGAACTTAATACTTTCACTAAGTAAATGATAGAATAAGTAGACAAAACTTGGTGAAGATACAGAAGACCTGAACTACACCATCAACCAACTTTATTTGTATTTATAGAACACTTTAGCCATCAGTAACAGAACACATTATTTTCAAATGTACATGGAACATTCACGAGATGCACTGTCTTCTGGCCCATAAAACAAAACTCAACAAATTTCCAAGAAATAAAATTATGCAGAGTATGTCCTTTTGCTAAGAATGGATTTAAAATAGAATCAATGACAGAATGTTATTGGATAGAGTTTGTCAAATACTCAAATATTTCAAAATTAAATGCTAACATACTTCTAAGCAATCAATGTATCTAGAAATCATAAGGAGATTAGAAAATATCTTTTTCTGTTAAATGGAAATGAAAATACAACATATAAGAATTTGTGTCATGCAGCTATGGCAATACTTAAAGGAAAATGTATAACAGAAGAGAATAGGATATAAAATATGAGGGCGTTGCAAAGGTTCTAGGTAAAAACTGTGCATATTGCAACTGCTATTAGGCCATCTGCTATGAGTCATATGAGAGACACATTTGAAAGAGACATGATAAATATACACATTAGGTAGAAGTGAGTTTTTTATTTATTGCTCACTGTTTTCTTATTTGATTTTGTTTGGTTATCAATATAGCAGGAAGGTTAAAGTGTAGAGTTTAATGTTTTATTAGTATATATGACCCATAGTTTTGAAGCAAAGTGAGAATTTTTTTCTCTGCTCTTAGCAAGAATGGAGTCTTTCAACCAAATTTTAGTTAGAAACTTTCAGTGTATTTTTCAGAAAGGAAGTTTAGAACATGATGTTTTCTGAGTTTGTAAAAACTGGCATTTAATTCTGACTGGTACATTTGCATAATAAAATAATATTTTTTATTAGAAGAACAGACTGCATATTCAGTTTCAACTTCTAGATGTAAATTGTGATATTGGTAAAATCATTGACTCTACTCTAAAAAATACATTATAATTAAGTTTATTAAAAAATGTAGTATTAACAATGCCAAAAACAATGAGAATCACAGGATCCAGTGTACTTTTGTTATGAAACGTTGAACTTTCAAAATCAAGAGATAAAAATCTACTTGGCAACACAATATGGCAAGTTTGTTGACAAAAATTTTCAAATATTTTCATTGGAAAATAAGACAGTTATTGCAACATTTTCTACAGCATTCTGCAACCATTAAGTAAGCCTTGTTATCAGCATGTTTAATAGTCTAAGTAATAATATATAGTGTGAAAAAGATACAATTCCTCATATAATCACTGGAAAAAACATTTTTTACATATATGTTGATTCTGTGTACCTTCATTATATCTTATATAATGTTTATTACTAAATAATATTCCAAACAATGTTTATGATCATTATACTCATGTACAGATTTTGTAACCCAATCTGATAAGTGTCCTGCTAATTGTAACACTTCTAACTTATATGAGACAATTGTAGCAAGACAATTTTATAGAGAATTTGTTTAGTTGTGTAAATTTAATATAGATATAGTTCTAGATTTGAATTTCTTCCTACATTTAGAAGAAAAAATGTTAGTCAACATAAATGAACCAGGAAAGGTTATAAAAATAATTGCAGGCAATAAGGCCTTTTGAAAAGTATATAAAACTTACTATACTGGTTAGTGTTTATTATAATGGTTCCATTTCTAAACACTTAAAAATACTTCATAAATCTTGTGAATCTCAAAAAATTCTGCCGATTTTCATGGGCATATTTAAAAATCCACTGAATGAATTTTAAGTTATTAGACCAATTTTATGAGGTAACTAGATTATGGAAATATTTTGTTTAGAGATTGTAGGTAACCATTGCTATCTAATATATCATTCTGAAATCCCTTGGTTTTGGAAGAGAAAACACTAAATATTGCACAGGGACTCGTAGATGAGAGTTGTAAAAGAATCTCTCTTGGAAAATATTTCTACAGATGTCATATGGGTAACAAGTTTGGCCACTTAACTGGTATTTTTAGCATTCTTAACAAATACAATTTAAAACTGCAGGGAAAACCGATGCTATATTTTAACACATCAAATGTATCCAAGACTTTCCAAAAGATGTTGTTATGGCAAGCAAGATCCAAAAATAGCCACCCTGGTTGCTATGCTTTCCCAACATTGCTGGAACATATGAAAAAGAATGCTATTAATAAAGCCAATTTGAATAAAATAAATGTAGAGCTATTGTTACAGTTTGCTTCTGAATCTTAAACTTTTAATTTAATTTTATTATTTTTATTCTATTGCAGTTGTCCCAATTTTTCCCCCTTTGCTCTCCCCTGCCCAGCCCACCCTCCCCGCTCTCACAGTCCATCCCCACCCTGTTGTCCATGCCCATGGGTCCTTCATACGTGTTCTTTGACTAGTCCCTTCCCCTTTCATCCACCCTTATCCCCCATCCCTTTCCCTCTGGCAGTGTCTAAGTCTTAAAATTTTAATCCTTATTTTCCAGAAGAGAAATTTGAAACATTAAAGAAAAATGTTTTCCTTGTGAACCTTGAAATAATAATTGATTTAAACTTGGCCCACCCAAAAGAAAATAAATGTTATATCTGAGCTCTTCATTTATACCAAAGATTATTTATAAAATATAAGTTACCTTTACTTTGGATTAAGATTACAGGAGAATTTGTATTGCTAAATAAGAAAATTATATATGTGTAATTACCATTCACAATCACAATGACATATTTATATAAACTAAGATTTTCAATACTAGACTGATCCAACACAAAAGAAATCAGCTTGTAAGTATGAGGTGGAAAAAATGGGAACTGGATTTACCCTTCCACTTAAAACAACTTAAATATCAAACACACACAAAAAACCAGACAAAATAAAGAAAATAATAGTTTTTAAGAAATTGGGTATCAGGTGATAGAAGCCAGTGATCTCTGAGATATGGGGAACAAATGAAGTAAGACTCAGGGTTAGCAGGAGCGAAGGGAGGGGAGCCTGGGAAGGGCCTATCAGCCTCTCTGAGATGGGGGAATGGAATTGAGACACCGAAGCAGCGGCAGTTCACGTGGCAGAGTGCCGAAGAAAGGGGAGCTGCGTGGAGAGAAATCAACACATTTGCAGAGGGTTCTCTGGATTATTAAATAGAGTTCTGGGCCTGTTCTTATTAGTAAGACTGGAAAAATCTTAAAATTCACTGGGGATTGACTAGAATTCTCAAGAGTCTCACCTCAGTTGTGGGGATTAATTCGCCTTAAATTAGATGCAGTTCTGGTCTCACCTAACAAACCTCAAATGCAGACCTAAAAGGATCATACTGTTTCCAAATAATCAACTGGACTGCAGAACAATGATCAAAAATGTTGTAGGAATACAAAACTATTCAGCACCTAGCAAAGTAAAATTTACAATGTGTGGCATCTAATAAAAATTTACCAAGCATGCAAAAAACCAAAATGAAACAAACAGCAAAACAAAGCTATAGAAATAGCACTCATAATGAGGAGAAAAAGAAATCAATGAAAATCGAGGCATACTGATGCAGATGTTTGAATTACCAAGATGTTAAAAGTTATTATTGTATAATTGTATTTCATGTGCTAAAAGCTAGAGCACAGATTAAGTGTGTTACATAGACAGGTAAATTATTAAAAAATTATATCAGACTTTTAGAGGCTAAAACTGTAATGTGTGTGGTAAAAATACACTTGTATTTAGTCAATGTCAGATTAAACCTTGTAGAAACATAGACTAATGAATGCAAGGACAAAGCAATAGAAATGATCCAAAATCAAAGGAATCAAAAGAGAATGGAGTATCTGTGAGCTGTGAGACAACTTCCAGGAACTTAATTTATGTGTAATAGGAGCTCTGAATTACAAGGAGGCACACACATATTTGAAGAAATAATGGCTAATTCCCAAATTTGATGGATATTCCCAAGACATAGATCAAAAAAAGATCAACAAACTCCAACCATGAGAAACATAAAGAAAAGTACAGGAAGGCACATCATATTCCAAGTGCACTGATAAAGAGGAAATGTTAAAATCAGCTAGAGGAAAGAAGACACACAGGGACAAAGACAAATAGGACTGCATATTTCTGATCAGAAACTATGCGAGCAAAAGGACAGTGGAGTAATGAAGTGAAAGTGCTAAGAAGAAAACTGTCACCTAGAATTTTATATCCAATAAAAATATTTTTAATATGAAGATTTAAAAACCAGTTACTGTAGTAGTTACTCCCCAGCAGTCCTGCAGTACAAGAAATATTGAACAAAATAATTCAGACCTAAGGAAAATGGTACCAGATAGAAATAGGATTCTCTGGCTGGTGTGGCTCCATGGATTGAGCGCCAGCCTACAAACCAAAGGGTCGCTGGTTCAATTCCCAGTCAGGACACATGCCTAGGTTGTGGACCAGGTCCCCAGTAGGGGGGACACAAGAGGCAACCACACACTGGTGTTTCTTTCCCTCTCTTTCTCCCTCCTTTCCTCTCTCTCTAAAAATAAGAAAAAAACCCTTTTTTAAAAATTAAAAAAAAAAGAAGCATGAGTCTGCATGAAGGAAGGGGAGCCTATAAAATGGCAGCTATCTACACTTTTTCAATTATTCAGATATATTTAAAAGATAACTGTTTAAAAATAGAAACAATGTAGTATGGTGTTTATAAAATGAATAAGAGTAAAAAGTATGACATTGGTAGCACAAAGACCAGGGAGGCAGAGATAAAAGAATACTATTCTAAGGTTCTTAGACTCTGTGAAGTGGTAGAGTATGTCTTGAAGGGAACTGCTCCAGCTTCACTGCAAACACCGTGAGTACAAGAAATGTGTTTCAGACTGACTAGCAGCACGACGGCTGGCAGGCCAAGTGGCAGCAACCGACGGCCAGCTTTAGATCCTTGGTCCCCCACAGCCTCCACCCGCTGCTGGACAGACAGGATCTCCCATTTCTCTGTGCTTCTCAAGCCCTGGGCTTCTCCCTCCACCTTGGCCAAATCCATTGATTTCCACTCAGCTTCATTTAAACCCACCAACCAGCAAGTGAACACGAACGTTTAGGTGTTTTCACGGCCCTTGCTTCATTCTGCCCTTTTGTGTAGTTAATTGTATGCCTGTCTTGGGCATCCTCCTAGCCAGGTGTTTCAGAGACGTTGGGGAGTCTTACCCTTTTATCCTCTTGAGCACCCAGCACAGCCCCTTGATCTTGGTAGCTCAGTCCAGGGTTGTGTCTGGTGATTTCCACTGACTCGTGAAAAGTAGGAGCAATGTAAGTGCTGGAGTTTTCCTCTTCTCTTAGTCTGGACACATGTCCCATGGCAGAAGACAGTGCCAGAGCATAGGATTATGAGTCAGCAGACTTGGGTTTGGGTCTGAGTCACCTAGTCTCAGTTTTCTCATCTAGAAAAGAGAGAAAATCATCTTCCTTCTCTCGACTGCAATGAGTAGTTGTTACGATCTCGGATAGGATGATGGGCGTGGAGGGGTTTTGTAAAACGTAAAGTATTCTGTGGTTATAAGAGACCATTGTTACCTCCGTGACTATGCGGAGAAACACTGGAGTAGCTGTGACTTTAACTTGAGGCTCCTCTGAGGTGGGCCTGTAACTCCTGGTGGGTGCCAGAGGCAACGTGGGCTCTGCTCTTTATGTAGCCAAAGGGAGCGATTCATTAGCTGCTGTTATGAGGCCTATATACGCAGCACCACCTGGGTGTGTGGTCAATGGTGCCAAAGTTATTTGGTCACCGGAATGTGAGAGAAATGCCTGGAGCACATCATCGGTGCTTGGTGGGTGGCGACAGGAAACCTCCTTCCTGCGGACTGGGAGATTAGATTTGATGCTAATATCTGTTAGAGACCCTGCTGAAGGCAAGTGAGTGAACGTGAACTTCCAACATGCGACCAGCAGATGCAGGGGAAGAGTGACTGACAGCGGCAGCAAAGGGTTGGCGTCACTCTCCAGGCGTCCCACAGAGGCCTGACTTGGCCACACCGAGTGGTGACGGTTGGTTCCCTCTATTGCTCCTCCCAGCAGGCCATGAGTTCCTGGAGGGCAGGGATGAGTTTCGGTCATCTTTTCATTTCCAGCCCTTGAGACTTACTAATGCAGAGATACGTGCTCGAAAAACCTTTGGTGACAATTTGGAAGACTTAAAAAACAAACAAACAGAAAGAAAATGATGGCTGACTAGTTGTGTGGTCTGGCAGGGTGGCAGACCTGTGACCAGAGAGTTCCTAAGTGACGTGCTGTGTGTGAGGAGAGAGGCTTCAGAGAAGGCCTCTTTGGGGGGATCGGACTTAAATTGCATCTTGAAAGAGGAGAAGGCTGAAGCTTGGGGAAGGACATAGGAGATGATGTTTGGCAAGGCTCTGTGACGTTACGTTCTTAAGATGCTTAAATATTTCAAGGTGCTTTTTGTGTCCCTTGTCTCAGTCCTCATGGAAATTCAGATCCTTAGTGCCACATTCAGAGATCAGGAAACCAAACTCCAGATGGCTTAAATAACTTGCTTAAGTCACATAGCAGGTTGGAGAGAAAGCCAGAATTAGAACTCTCTTGACTTTTATTTCTTTGCTCTTCACTCTGTTCTTTTTGGGTGTACCTAATAGTGCACTTAAAAGAATTCCTAGAAGTAATTATAAACTGGGCAGAAAAATAACTCTTACTAGAGTTCGAAATGGAGAGATTTATTTGCTATCCAGTGCTTCATTTACAAACAGAAGGAATTCACTGCTTACAGTGTAGATCCCCAGAGAGTAAAGACAAAAGAATCCAACTCAAAGCGACATCGACTAGCTGACTGGGTATGGAGAGAAGAACTGAATCTACCAATTGTTGCCTAATATCTGAAACTTAAAAGGAAAAGTCCTTTTGGATTAAAAAAAAAAAACCTCAAACTTTCTTCTGTAGGTCTCTTCTATTTCCTTTATTTCTAAATTTATAAACATTAAAAAAATCAAATCCACATGCTTTGGGGATTAACAACATTTAAATCATAAAACAGCATTGCACAAGAGCTGCTTGATGTCCAAGAGTCAGCATGTCTTTGGTCTTCTAAACGAAAGTTTATTTGTAAGAGGCAACTCCAAAATGTTCAACCACCGTATGTATTCTTAATGGTCACGGCCTCTCTCAGATTAAATGCGTGATCTGGAAGCAAGTCGCTTTAATTCTCCGGGCCTCCATGTTCTCATCTATAAACTGGGATTTATTGGCTCATCCCTGTGTTCCCTCCCAGCTGTCACATTGTGTGGTTCTGGCCTTAAGGACAGAGTTGCTGGCTCACAGGCACGATGAGGCTGCCCAGGTCCGTGCCCTGGCTCTGCCACGTACAAACTGGATGTGACTTAATCTTCTTGGTCTCAATGTCTTTGTTCGTAAAAAAGGCAATGATAGTACTCACCTCGTAGAGTTGTGGGGTCAGATGAGTTAACACAGGTGAGTGTGGACATCCAGGTTGAGACATAGGAAGCATTCTGTAAGTGAAAGCCATTTTGTACACTGGCCCCCTCTTCGCTTGGTAATGGCCATGGCCACTGTTGACTAAGTGCTCCCCACCCGGGCAGGTGTTATGCACCTTGCGTGGATCATCTCATTCTGTCCTCACAATGACCCTACGTGGTGGGAATACTTTTACCTCCTTTTTTGTAGATGAGGCGTCAGAACTTTAAGAAGCTTCGTACAACTAGTAAGTTGTGGAGCTTCATACAGCTAGTACAGTAACCCTCTGGAGCCCAGGAAGGAGTTTTAAACCACTGCGCAGTACTGCCTTTCCTAGACATAACCAGGCCCAGAGACGGAGACCTATGATGTGACAACCCTCTAGGCTAGGGCCACAAAATATGATTCAGAAAGTAACCAATGAGTATCTGTAGTACAGTCTCGCCTTAGTCACAAGTCTACAATACTTCTAATTCCACTATCTCGTAAAAGTCGCTTTCTCCCTTGAACATCAACTTATTATTTCTGTATTTCTGATGATTCCCCCTGCCCCCCAGCCACTTGCTACCCTGCAGTTAGATCCAGCCAACTACTCAAGGATATACCAATGCAGAAAAGGAAGCACATCGGAGACTTTTTAATCATAGCAAAACCCCAACCGAACAAACAAAGCCCAGCACACAACCTTAAATAATGAAACGGATATCCACAGTATATCTACCATGCTCCTGTCGAAAATAAAGAGGTACCTTTAAGTATCTATACAGTGCTTAAACGTACATAAGAAAAACCATTGTGTCGGGGTGGGGACAGGGAGGCAGGAGCGAACCCCACGTCTTCCCCTCCAGCTTCATCTCGTTCCACCCTTTCCCTGTCCTTTCGGGCCTCAGCTGAATGGACCTGCATTCAGTGTGTGAAACATGCCACCCTCCTTCGTGCCCCAGGGCCTTGGTACATACTTCCCGCCCTCCTCTCTTCCCAAATTTCTTCTCACCTTTGCTCTTCACCTTGCTAATTTCTATAAATTTTCCAAAGTCAGCTATCCTTCATTGAGAAGGCTGGACAGAGTCCCTCTGCTATACCCTCTCTTAACGCCTGGGCAATGAATGGTTGGATGTCTGCCAGTCTGCAGGAAGGTCAGCTCCTTATGGCTGGAAACTTCTTTTCTGTCATTCTCACCATTGCATCCCCAGTGACAAGCATGATAATTTGTATGCTCAGTATTGAGTGAAAGCTCATAGGTTCTTTAAAGGTAATTATTATAGTTTACTCCTGAAACTTGGTGCAATTCACTCAGTAACGCTTAAAGAAATGACTGGGAGCGAGTTTGAGTTTGGGGTCCAGGAATCTGCTTTTATTTGTGAAACGTTTAATTTGTGAATCCTAGCAGATGGGACTGTGAACACCATGGTAAAGCAGAGAGAACATGTGCTTTAGAGCCAAGACCTGATTTTAAATCCCATTCATTTATTAACTCAGAGTATTTCAAATACCAGATACCGGGCTGGATTGTTGAAGAGACAGCCGCAAACAGGGCCCGTCTCCAAGAACCTTATATCCTGGTGGGGAAGACAGGGCCATGGGCATTGTGACACACTGGGCATGTAAGCAAAGAGCGCCCTGGGGACCCAGTATTGAAAGGCCACTGGGGGCGGGGGTGAGGGTGTCTGGCAGGATGAGGAAGCGAGGGCTAAACTGAGAGTGGTGGGGGAGGTTACCAGTGGAGCAGTTTAGTGGGGCTGGGGCGTGGCAGGAGGCATGGCTGGTAGTGGAATTTGGGGACAGAACGGGCAGGCAGGGGACTGCACTGTGGCTACAGCACAAGGAAGAGGGCAGTTTGGAATGGGGGCATCTCTGAGGGCAGTGAAGCTCCTTAATGGCAGGCATTCTAGATGGTTCATGAAAGGCCAAAGCGTTTCGATGGTCTCCTCTTAGATACTTGGAGAGTGTGGGGTGGTATCCTCTTTCTTGCTTCCTTAAGACTCATCCTGAAGTTTGAAGCTCACTTCCCCCCTTGTTGTTGTAAAGTGATTGCAAAGATCAGACACTGGCCCCTCGTGATATGTAAAGGCTCAGCAAACACCAAAGCAATAAAGAAAGTGGGTGACAGCACAGAATTTCGCGAGTATTAAACATTAATTTAGGGCTTTTATATGAAACCCCCACAGGTCCCGGTGATAAATTTTCATTCTCTTTTCCACAGCCAGCCCCCCTTCCCCATCCCAAACTCTCTGGACTTCAGAGGCTCCCGGGCCCCGGGGGGGGGCTCTCTGGCCAGAAGCAGGGTAGTGAGCGTGGGAACTGGCAGATTTAGGGCCCTGTCCTGTCTCCTTTCTGCACGCCGAGACCACCTGTCAACTTGGGTCCCTTTCCTCTGGATGAAGGCACATTTTAAAAACACCCTGAGCCAATGACTCTAGACATGTTGGTCTCTTGTTAATACAGGATAATACAGTTCTAAGTTCAGCAATGACAAATAACCCTTTGCAGGTTATGAATCCTTCATAAAAGAAATATCTCAGCTTTTGTCTCACTCCTGCCTTTCTCTCACTCTCTTCCCTTCTATTGTTCTTTCTCCTGATTTTTCTTTTTTTTTTACATCTGTCTTTTCTCAGACTCTCTTTCTCTAAAGTTCTAAGGCACCGAAGTTCTAAGGCTGGATTTGGTTGCTAAAATGTTGTTCCAACTATAGTTTCCTCATTTATGCTTTGATAACCTCTTTGAATTTCTAAGTGGGATTTCAAAAAATTACTTGTCTTTGTTGCCACCATTGTGGTTTTGCTTTGGGATTTTCTGAGTTTATCACAGAACTTCTTATATTAAAAATGCAAAATCCCTAAACATTCACCAATAAATTTGGGGTTAAATATGCATAAATAAAACATTGTTTAAAAAAAGACATATCTTTACATGTATTGACATGAAAATACACTTAAAATTTTTTTCAATTGCAGTGGATGTCCAATATTATTTTGCATTTGTTTCAGGTATACAGCATAGTGGTCAGAAAATAATACACTTTGCTAAGTGGTCCTCTGTGATAAGTCTAGTGCCCATCTGGTACCACACATGGTTATTATATTATTACTATGTTCCCTATGGCTGGAATTGCTTCACCTTTTTCACCCAATCCCCCACTTGCCTGGCAACCCACAGTTTGTTCTCTGCATCTGTGAGTCTGTTTCTATTTTGTTTATTCATTTTGTTTTTTCCTTAGGATTTTTTTTTACCACCAAGTTAAGGGCA
Organism: Micronycteris hirsuta; assembly: GCA_004026765.1. Lineage (NCBI taxonomy): Eukaryota > Metazoa > Chordata > Mammalia > Chiroptera > Phyllostomidae > Micronycteris > Micronycteris hirsuta. The sequence goes on along the minus strand of PVJI01001790.1, from coordinate 44,649 downwards.
TTTTATAATTTGTCATTTTTTTCTTTAACTAAGGCTATTTTATAATTTACTTGTTTCTTCGTTTTCATGCCTTATCTCTTCCCTAAGCTATCTTTGTAATTCTCTCGTATTATTCCCGGTGCTATAACTCATTTACCTGGCAGCTGACCCCTCCCCCTCGTCCCCTTTCTCTTCTCTTCCTCTCCAACTTCCCTTCCTCCCTCTTATGTTGATTTTCTCATTGGTAAGCTTTAATATTATGGGAGGAAGACAAAGAAATCTTCTAGAACCCTCACCAGACCAGCTGTGGCTAGAAGAAATAAGGCTTCCATGAAGGTTCTTCGATTCTTTTATTTTTCACAACAGGTTGGTTTTATTTTATTTGTCGCCAGGGGTGTGCCCTGTTGCTGCATGGTTTGGTCTCTAAGTTGCTGGCCATCTCTCAGCGGCTGGACTTTGGAGATTTCGCAGGAAGCTGTGGGGTTCCTGGACTCCCCCTGAAGTTCCAGCTGACCCGGTAGTCATTTGAAGTGGTAGGGTTTTCTGCCCCTCCTTCATCTTGCTCTGGCTTCTTTTCATATTGGTTCAGTGCCTCATTCAGCCTGTGATAATGGCCATAGAGTACGGGACGTCGAGACTTCTTAGACTTGGTTGAAGGACTGGGAGTTTTTGGAGAGGCTTTTTTTCTTGAACTCCCTTGAGGAAGTCTTTTTGCCTTCGCGGTTGCCTTAGGCCCCTTTTCGTGCTGATTCGGTGCCTCATTTGGCCTGTGATAATGGCCGTAGGGTACGGGATGTTGAGGTTTCTTAGACTTGCTCGAAGGGCTGGGAGTTTTTGGAGAGGCTTTTTTTCTTGAACTCTCTTGAAGAAGTCTTTTTGCCTTCGCGGTTGCCTTAGGCCCCTTTTCGTGCTGATTCGGTGCCTCATTTGGCCTGTGATAATGGCCGTAGGGTACGGGATGTTGAGGCTTCTTAGACTTGCTCGAAGGGCTGGGAGTTTTTGGGGAGGCCTTTTCCCTTGAACTCCCTTGAAGGGTTCTTTCTACCCTTGTAGTTGTCTTGGGCACCTTGCCTTCGCCTCTGGACCTCAGTGGACTGGTGGCCTTCCTCTTATTTCTTCTCTCTTTGGTGCTTGGGGTTGGTTTTTCCATAACTGCTAAGCGCTTGTGTATTCCTCGGTCACCCTTGCCATGCCAGTGTCTCCCAGTGGCCTACCCCAGGCCTCCTAAACTCCCTATATATGTCTCTCCCAGGGCCACACCCTTCTGCTTTGTTTGCTCAGCAAGGTCCCTCTCTAGCCAATAGGAGCCTGGGAGGGCCTTAGACAGCATAGAGCACCATTCTGACATGGCCGCGGGGGAGGGGACATGCTGGCAAAGCCTAGGTGTTCTTCCTGGAAGAACACTGGTGGAATTCTTTTTAACATGTTTTTTTATCCTCACTGGAGGATATGTTTATTGATTTTAGAGAAGGAGGGAGGGAGAGAGAGAAAGGAACATCAATGTGAGAGGAAAACATCATCTGGTTGCCTCCCATACATGCCCTGACCAGGGATGGAACTGCAACCCGGGCATGTGGCCTGACTAAGAATCAAACCCGTAACCTTTTGGTGTATGGGGTGATGCTCCAACCGCCTGAGCCACCCGGCCAGGGCAGTGAAATTCTTTTTTATGAATAGCTATAACAAGCTTCCAGCTTCTTGATGGACATACTTGTGATCATTTTCAGTTCACTTATTTCCCCAGGTAGAAGGGCTTTCATCTGGGTTTTATTCCCATTCCCGAAGAATTGTTTCTGTTGCCCGCTGTAACTGGAGGGCCAGATTCCGGTGATATGGTAGAGGCATGAGATAATAAAATGGTCCGATGTTTCTAAAAAACCAGCTTGATTCATTTGGACGTGTCCGTCTCCACAGGGCTTCTCCTTTATATCTTTAGAGTAAAGACTTCTGCTCAGCTAGTCTTCAGGTGGTTATCATTGAGGGTTGCTCTCATTTAGTTGTAATGTTGATGTGATGGTGGGAGGTAGTGTACACCTTCTCTGGCTGGAAGTTTGCCCACGAACGTTCTTTAAACATTCATTTCATGTGACTTAAAAAACAACTTTACGATAGAACGATATGAAATTCTCAACAGAAGCATATAAAAATGGCTTCACAAATGAACGACTCCATTACACAGCTAGTTTCCTTTTAACGCATGTTTCTTCTTCTTGCTATTGTCTTTGGTTCAAGTTCTGAGCATGGGTGAGTTTAAGAACATGCGCTAAATTTAAACGCCCATCTTCCCTCTTCAAACATACGCAACCTACAAGTCATGGCGCTTTCACACAGGCGTTGCTAGCACTTCCCTGCCGCTCCTCAACTCTCTGTTTTATAGCCTTCCGCGGGGAAAGGAGCCCGACTGCTTAAGTACCCCTTAAGGGAGGATGGACAGCATCTCCAAATAGCTAACAGATGTGGTGCTGCATCTCAGGATGAATCCATTATGGATTCGGAACTTTCGCTGTGGTAACTTCTGCCAGGTTTTCTTTCACACTTGTGATGAGGAAATGGACTGAGCATCAGTAAGGGGACAAGACAATAACAATAAACAGACACGATCGAAAGCAAGGCAGTAATAACAAAAACAACCCCGGCCCCTTGACAGTTGCTCCCCTTCCAGTGCCAGGTTGCAAATCACTTCATGTTTCCTTCTCTTGAGCTCACACACATTCAGAGACGCGGGCTCTGAAAACGTGCCCATTGGAGTTCTTGTTCAAGGAAATATTTGGATAAGAGAGACAGGACTAAAGAAATTCAGAGTCACCTCAGAGGAAGTTATCAAAAGAGATGGGAGTGCTAGGCCTGGGAAGTGCAAAGGACGACTTAATTCTATGTTCCTGTCTAATCAAAAGCACTTGCAGCCTCCGAAGCAGATGCTGATTGCAGTGGACGCCAAAGGCATACTTTCCGTGTTCAAAGCGGAATCCATCATCCTCTCCCCCTCCTTCTAAGTCTGCAGTCTCACATCCAATTTACCTAAGGCATCACTGTCATAGTCATTTTTTTCTAAAGCTCTTTACTCTTGACTGCCTTGGCTATTTTCAGGAAGTTGTTTTGATAAAAAGTACATGAATTAGCCTCTCCAGCCATTACGTATTGACCGCCTGCCTCAGGACTGCAGAGAGCAGTAAGAGGTGGCACCCGGTGCTGCGGGGAGACAGTCTTGTAAGTGAACACAGAGAAATTCGAGAAGGGCAGTCACAGGGCTCTCTGGTGATGCTGCAATGGGGAAGAAGAGAAGGTTTTCATCTAGCAGTTGGGGTGAGGCTGGAGACGATCGGGGAAGGCTTTGTGGAGCAGGTGACATTTGAGCTGAGTTTCTAAAGATAAGCAGTGTTTCCCAGGCAGATAAGTAGGCACCTTACACAGAGGTATAGAGGTGTGAGGAATCATGGTGTTTAATGGAACAGAGATGAATTTCTGGTTAAAAAATAGGGGATTCAGGGAACGTGTGTTTGAGGGGGTTACTGGGTCGACAGGTAGGTAAAGTTCAGAAGAAAATGGACATTGTAACGTCATGCCAAGGGTCAGGACATTACCCTATAGGAGAGAGGAGCCCACTGAGGGTTTGAAGCTGGGAATGATGCAATCATATTTCTACTTAGGACTGATGACTTGGAGGTAGGAGAGGAGATAGGAAATATGACAGAGAATATTCTGGAGTGACTAGACACTAACACAGGGCCTGAGGAGGAAAGCGCTGTGATAAGAGATGTAAAATTGGTAGGGGTGGGGGAGAAATTAGATGTGAGAAGGTAAATAATGATAATATACTCATGTAGGCTACTAACCTGATTTTTAAAAAAATCTTCAGTGGTCTGTCGTGACTTACCAAATTAACTTGAAAATATTTAGTCTGATCTTTAACACCCTCAAGACTTGGGGTCCAATCTCTCTTTCTGGCCTTACTTCCCAAGAGTCCTTAGCTGGGAGCAAAGAGCAGAGGAATGCTCATTGCTTTTCCTGTGTTTTTCTGATTCCCTGTCATTGTGCAAGCATTTTGCTCTGTATTGACAACACTTTCAACTCTTCTGGTCCAAATCCCCCATGGGCCCTGGCCAGTGTGGCTCAGTTGGTTAGAGCATCATCCAGGGGTGTCCGACCTTTTGGCATCTCTGGGCCACACTGAAAGAAGAAGAGTTGTCTTGGGCCACACATTAAACACATTGTATCACACAATCACAAAAATATCTCACAATATTTTAAGTAAATTTACGATTTTGTATTGGGCCGCATTCGTAGACATCCTGGGACGCATGTGGCCTGCAGTCTGCAGATTGGACACCTGTGTAAAACCAAAAAGTCACGGGTTCAGTTCCTGGTCAGGGCACATGCCTAGGTTGTGGGTTCAGTCCCTGGCTGCAGTATGTGTGGGAGGCAACTGGTCATTTTTTCTTTTTCACATCAGTGTTTCTCTCCTTCCTTCTCTCCTTCCCTTCTCCACTCTCTAAAATCAGTAAGAAAAGAGCTGACCATGGGCCACCTAATCCATGCTGCTTTGTCATCCTCCCAATTTGAATAGAATCTCTCTCCTCTTGAAAATTTCATAGGACCCTAAGTTTATTTCTCTCCTTTTACTTATCTCTATGGTATTTGTTTACTGGCGTCTCTGGTGCACTCCCTTTATCAACTGAATTATACATGCATACCTTGTTCTATAGTGCTTTGCCTTCTTGTGCTTCACAAGTGTTACATTTGCTACAAATTGAAGGTAAGACCTTCTACCAGCAAAAAAAAATTCTCACTCCCTTTATTGTGATACATGCTTTTTTACGATGGTTTGAAATGGAATTGGAAATATCTTTAAGGTATGTCTGTAATCTTATTGAGGACTGAGATTCTCCTATTCATGTTTTTTATCCCCTTTCATACCCCAAGTGTAGAACATGGTACATTGCAGCTATATATATTGTTTCAAATGAAAGATTTTGACTTCGCCTGAATTTCCCTAATTGCATGAAGTGAAGTGGAGAATTGCAACATTGAGGCAGATGATCCAAATGAAAGTATCTCCTTTGGCAATGACATCTGGCCTTTGCTCTGTGAGATCTCGTGACAGTACTAACTTAGATAAAATTTACTAATTGAGCAAAGAAAAACACATATTAAGTTTTATGCCCCAAAATATCATATCCACCAATAAATCTTGGTTATGTTTGGCACATCTCAAAGAGGCCAACAGGTTGTAAAGATATTATTGATAAGATTCTATATATTTATATCCTGCTATTAATTTTTATACCAAATTCCTATTGGCTTTAATGAGAATTCTGATTTTTTAAGACTGTGACTCTATAAAATTCTTCGTTGAATTTGTTTTTCGTTTTATAGTGAGGTATGTGTGAGTACAAGTAGAGAAAAGTGCCTTTGGACATATTTATGGACCATGTGTATTTATTCATTTGGAGATATTTGAGTAAAAACTTCCCTCAAAAGCTACAGGCATGAAATATTTATTACATGAATATCTGCATCATTACAGCTTTATTCCTTAATGTGATTATCATTACGATATTCACATAGTGTTTGCCTTTGAGTGGCAATGAGTACATTTATTAAAATTCTTTTTTAAAAAACAATTGTTTCATTTCTACATGATTCTTAAGCATCAATAGTACTGCCATGTAGCTGATGTGGCACCAAAGCAAAGAGGGGAAGCTAATTGACAGCATGGGAGGCAATCCGAGGGCTTTCTTTGTAAAGATTCTAGCACAGCCTTCAAAACCCAGTTCAATTCCACGTCCTCCTAATAGACTTGCCTGGCCATTCTGAGCCGTGCCGATCCTCCTGACTCTCTATGGCACCCGTTTTGTGGGTGTTGGTCTTGTCTGCCCACCTAGACTGCATGTTCCTTTAGGGATATGAAAAATCCCCCTTCTTGAATGCTTAGCCTATGTCAGGTGCTAGGGATAAGGATAGGAATCACCCACTGCAGTACCTTCTCCAAGTCTGAGGGCAAGGCAGGAAGGAAAACCTGCAATTGCAGCCCGGCAGGAAGGGTGTCGTTGTGAAGAACAGCACAGGAGTCATTGGCTCACAGAGAGGGGGCTGCTAACACAAGCTGAGCTGATAAAACAGAGGCTCACAGAAGGCCAGTAATTTGCCCCATGTAATGGCCCAGTGCATGGCAGTTGCAGGCCCTGAACCTCATTGGAAAACCCGGGGTCCCAGAAACTTACCCTCCTTGAACACCTAACCATGTCTTGCATGTTCATGGACTCTGCACCGATAAAACAGTTGCCAGGACATAGGAAATGGTGGTTTTGTGGAGTTATTGAATGGGAGGTGATGTTGGTTCTTACTGTATTTTATGCCAAATGTTAAATTAATGCTAAATGACTCACTAAAGCATTTGCATGCTTTCAAAAGGTGAAAATCACCCTGGGGTCATGGTTTTCTGGAATGAGGGAGGTTAGGGGAAGGTCAGGACAGATCATTGCTCTATATTTCTTGTACCAGTGAAATTGAAAGAAAGAAACAAACAAGGCCACTGTTTAACCTTCATAGATGGCAATGGGGTAGAACTGGGGTCTTGCAATGAGTGATGGGGAGAAGGCTGTTGCGAAGTTCAGTAAGTGGGCTTTGGCTGTTTATATCTTCTGTCAATGTCAGCTCTGTTTTTATGGGTATCAGGCAGGGAAGATTCAAGTGCAGGGTGAATTTTGGACATAAGTGGCCCATTTTTCATGCCCATTGCGCCATCATTAACCCTCCCACTCAGTCCTGGAAATGCAAAGCCCAGCATCTTCCATCTGCTCCACGTTATTTATGATGATGCCTCTAATTATGTCCAATTGAGTTGCTGTCGATGATTAAAGGTAATAGGTAATAATAACTTGGCCTCATCATTACCACCATTATTATTAGCTCATTGATTGCAATAATTTCTAAAATTACCCCTTGGAATAAAATATGTTAAGCACCTGGTTTATCCTTTTTAGGAACATCTGCTCTAAATGTGTGATAGGGTAGGACTGAACGTGTCTTGCTCTGAAAGGAAAGCAAACAATGTTGACATTGGGAGTCTCGTCTGTGCTGGCATGGCATACTGTGAGATGATGAGAGGAGGAAATAATGATCAGTCTCAAGTTCAATGCTGAAATTAGAGCTGTTAAAAAAAAGGGGGAAGAAACACGCACACTCCCCTGACTGTTGTGCAGCTACTGCAGTCTTCTCCTTTGGAAAAAATAATGTCTTGAAAGAGGCCCACATCTTTGCCATGGCTGTGCCTTGCCTGACCTCTATAGACAGGACACTGGGTAGGTGGGACATATGGGTGGCTGGAGAGATGACAGAGACATACATGGAGGAGTCAGTGGTTTATAGGGAATCCTTGAGTAGGATCCTCTTCCTAATATCGTGTTCCTGCCTCAGTTCCAGAAGTCCCACCACTGGCTTTTCCTTCTTTTTGATCAAGTGTTGTCTTCTCAAGGCTCCTCTTTGGGACTGAGAGGCTGCCATGGGGGCTGGACTCCATGTTTATTATGCCTTCATACGCTTGGAGACAGGTGCTAGGGAAGTATGAGCTCTGGAACACTACTGTTTCAAATGAGTGGCCTGCCTGTACTATCCAACATGGTAGCCACTAGCCACGTGTGGCTACTTGTATTTAATTAATTAAAATTAAGTCAAACAAAAATCTCATTTTGTCAGTTGCACCAGTCTCATTTTAAAAGCTCAATAGCCAGTTGCGTTTAGTGGCTCCTAGAACATTTCCATCATTACAAAAGGTGCTGTGGAACGGTGCTAGTAGACCATTAGAAACATTTACTCACTCAGGATTGAACTTGGGGAACTTCGGCTAGGTATTGATGCTGCTTTGCCATAGGAACCCCCAAAATGGTTGAGTATCTTAATCACATATAATCCACCCCAGATCTGAAAGACTGTGACTCTTAAAAAAAAGGAAAAAAGACAAACAGGATGTATGTCTCTGTTACTAATATATAAAATAAATTAGTGTTCAAGTGTGAACTGTTCTCATATATGTTCCCTCATGAACTATTCATAGTAATCCTGAGAGAGTGGATTACGCCCATTTTATAAATGAATAAACTGAGGCCCAGGGAGGCTAGAGAATTTATCAAAGGCCACACAGACTACCAGTGGCACCTAGCACATCTTAAGTGTCGAGCTAGTCAGGCCTTTGGAATCCTGTTTCAATGCCTTCTACATACACATGGAAATATATGCATATTTACTCTTTCTTGGTAGAATGTTATGCTTCAGATGAACTGATTGTACTATGATCAGATCAAATGCAAATTAAATCTGGGAAATGAAGAGAAAATATTTTTAAAAATTACTTTAAGTTAATTAAGTTACTTTTCCAAATCTGTTACGCTGGGTCAAGAAAATGTAATTCATTGTTTCATATAGTTATTGATTAATGGTGATATAAAAATATTCAGAGTTCAACACAAAAGAGATTTTCTGATTTCATTAAATTTTGCCATGCTTTAGAATCGCATTTTAGAATCCTTTCTAGTTTTGAATCTTTCATTTTTGACCAGGTCATCACTTCCCTGGAGTCTAGCATGGCTCAGACTGCTCTGCTCAGCTCTGGGCAGCCCCGTGCCATGGTACCTCTGCTTTACCAGGGGCTTTGCATGTAAACCTGCTGATTGAATTCACAGAAACCAAGGAATATATATATCACTGGTATATATAAGTACTTATTGAACTTCTATGTGACTCGCGGGGCATGATTTGGCCCTGGCATCCAGTCCCTTTAATACTTTCAGGGTCCCTGAAGAATGTCATATTTCAGGAAAGAGCCCTAGTCATGTTGTATCATTAACTTTATGGAGTGTTGTAGAATAACATTTAGCTTGATTCTGATAGAATAAAGGTGCAAATCCACATGCATAATTTAGAAATAAAAGCCCCTTCTCTGGTACCATATAAATACATGCCAGGTGTGGAAGGAGAACTGAAGTGGTCTCCAAGGATGCTCTCATGCAAGAGGCTGAGCTCTCTCCACCAGCTACTCCCAGCCCCTGGGGCTTTTGTGTGAGTGGCCTTCCATTCCCACCATCACATCTGATGTTACTTCTAGGAATTTCTCAGGAATCCCCTTCACTCTTCCCGTCTTCTCTTAGTAAAAATCAAAAGTGAATTTCTGGAGGCTCAAGCTGGGATACTTTGCCTCCTTTATTGGTTTCTGATGCAAAAAGGAGCAGACAAGATCATTATGAAAGTTCTTTGTCAGTTTCTGGGCTGCACTGGTGTAAGAGAGTTATTTTCTTATTTGCAGAAGACTTGAAGCTTCAGCTAAAGAGTTCAGTGCTAAGAAACTCAATGGTAAAATGGAGATTTCTGGACTATCATTCCAAAACAACAGATGAGTAGCTTGACTGACTTGGAACCATGGAATGGAAATGCATCAGAAAGCACGGATGTCAGCATTCCCTTTCTCTGTCTCCATCAGGCATCCTTGTCTTTGACATGGCTTTCACTGATCTCAGCAGCCTACAAATAGTCCACTGCATACTTGGGTCTACCTTCAAGAAGTATTGTGGGCAAAGTTCTCTCTGGTTCCTCCAAACTCCCCCTCATGGATCTTCCTTCTTTCTCCTTCTTTCTTCCTTCACTGTTTTTCTGCTTCTCAACAGTCACCCATATCACAGAGGGAAAGACAATAATTTTTTCTTGGTAGTGTGTTAGGGACTTTCTAAGCTCTTTCCCAGGACCATCAGCACTTCAAAAAAGATACCAGCAAGGGAAATGTTTTCTTCATGGACATGAGTGAAGGCAGGGTTTCAGGCACTGAAAAAAATTTCTGGTGAAGATCTTGACCAATATTGGGAATTTTCCGTAATTCTGATTGTGGTTGCTAAGCCATTGCTTGGTAAGGGAGGAGGGAGAATGCTTCTGTGGGGCCTGAGCATCAGTCAGGAGGACCTAGATAAAAAGTCTGGAGAGGGGAGGCCCACATCCACAGAGCACTTGGAAGAAGAATGGGAACATGTGGTCCACTTGTGATCTGTGTTTACTCGTCTGCCTGGTGTGTCTGGGAGGAGGGTGCAGGCCAGCCAGAGGTCAACAAGTCAAAACCCTTTGAAGACAGACCCAGCTTCTGAAATAGATCTGGTGCTTCCTTGCTGGCTCAGCGTCCCACAGTGGTCTGCAGACTTCTCAGCCCATCACCTTCTGCACACGCATTGTTTACAGATTTCACCAGTAGAAATACTGCTATGTAAAATTGTGAGTTCTCAATTTTTCTGGAAAAAAAAACTCTCTCTTGAGTCCCATGTTGCCTGATAACAGAAACTTTCATCACTTCTGGGCAGGTTCACACTGACACCCAGTCAGTCGGTGTTCTTCCCTCACCCTTTGTCAGCTCAGAGTAGCATGTAATGGTTTTTGGAAGGGTTGGTGTGCACCTGTTGACATTAGGGCAAGGGGCTGGCATAGTTGTCCTTGGCCTTCGTGGTCATCTGATGGAGTGTCATTCACAATGGCACTGACCTTTGTCTCTCCTGCTGGTGTCCAGGATCCATCCCTAACCCCAGGTTTGTCCCACTATTGCTGTTGCTGCTGAAGGTGGCCCCTTGTTAGGCCTCCTCTGGTCCAGACTCTCCCTCAAAGACAAAGGATATATTTGATTGCTCTCACACATCCCTAGGGCAACAGGATCTGCAGATGGTTGTTTCAGCTTCTTTAGGTCTAACCATTCCCAACTTTCGCCCCTAGTTCACTGCCCTGGGGTGCAGGACACATCTGAGAGGTTCTCGGCTCAGTGTGCTGGCCAGAGTGAGATGCCAATCCTCTTTCTTCCAAGAATCAACTTTTTCCCACCACACTCAAATCTGAACGCAGTTTTTACCACCTTCCTCTAGGGCTGGACTGGTTGCATGAAGGAGAGACGGGGCTTAAAGTCCCTTCTCTGAGCCCTATGTGCTGACTGCTAAATCTTGCCCCCTTCCCATCTCAACACGCTCCTCCCTCCAGCAGATTGAATTTATGTAATTTTTGGAGGGAAATCTGATTTCTTCCTAACACTACTATTTATAGAATAATATTTGTGTCCTGAATCCACCCAAGTTGTTGAAGACTCAAAATCCCCCCCTTTTTTTTTTTTTTTTTTATAAAAGCCTGGCTCTCACAATGAAAGCCTTGGCTCTGCTTTGAATTTATAGACTATATGTTAGAAATAAAAAGTCAAGATTTAATTCTTCCATTATCTGGATTCTCTCCTTCCTAAGCAATAAGCCAAGTCCGAAAACAAAAGCCTAGGTTTTTAGGTAATGGTGCCATGAAACAGATTTAGAATTTGCAGTAATGCATTGATCACTGTTTCAGAGAATTACCCAGCTACATTCAGAATTGCCATGATTGGTTTGCCCATTTACCAACAATTGGATTCTCATAGGATCAGGGAATGGAGGTTGAGACTATTGGGAGTATCAAGGAGAAAAAAAATGAACATTCCTCAAACTGGCAAGTGACTTGACATTAAATTCTCTTTACCGGTATGCACCTTTGTAAGCATATCATGAAAAAAATCGGGAAATAAACTGGGAAAAAGATCTATATTGGTCTAAGCTCTACATTTAGTAGGGATACAGTATTGACAAGATAGCCTTGCTGATTTCTTCACCTGCAAAATGGGTATAATAATATTTACCTGCCTTGACTACTTCAGAGATATATGCCCACATAGAAATTGGAGGACACGGTATTTTTAATAAGCTTTATTCTCTATCGGGCATACATAACTCTGCTTAACAATGACTGTATGAAATTTGATGATTAAGAAGGACCCATCTTCCTTAAATGATAGGTGATCTCATTTTCAGTTTTATAGGACAGTTCTTTTCTTTCCAAACTTAACAATAGTTGTTTTTTCTCTCTTTCCTTCCTTTTCCAGGAAGAATTTAGGCAGCACCTACTGTAACATAGCTATTTCACTTCATTTGTCTCTAAATCTGACACAGAACCTTCATCTATGATTGAACTTTTGAGTGACTTATCAGTCACTGGGCATTTGATAAGTGTAAGTACTTGGTGAATAGGATGTACTGCACAGCAGATTGTGGGAGTGAAAATGAAAGGATAACGGTATGGTCCTTGCCCTCGAGAGATTCCACGTTCTACTAGGGAGACATCGTTCAATGATTTACTCATTCAACCAATATCTGTCTAGTCCTCTCATGGACCAAACACTATCCTGGATGCCAAGATTATAGCAGTGAATAAATTAAAAATAATAAAAATGGGCCTTATATTCTAATAAGGCTTGAAAAATGCATAAAACAAGATTATTTTGAAATATAATTAATTGCCAAGCCATGTGATACAGAAGATTAATGATGTTGGAATAAATGTTGGGTGTTGTTTGCAGAATGCAACCTTCAGAGAATTACATGTAGAGCTGGAGTTTGAACCTTGGAAGAAATCCTTCCCATGATAGGCAAGGAAGAAATAAAAGGAAAAGACTCAAGAAAAAAATATACTTTATTTTGGAGACATGGGGGATCTTGCTGGACTTGAGCAGCAGCTGTGTTTGGAGAAGACTGGGGACTTTGACTAGAGAAGAACTATGGAAGACTATGGCAACTAGTGAAAGAAGTTTACTTTTAATGTGTTTGGGATTCAAGGGCCATGGAAAACTTTGGGTGGGTTGGTCGTGGGGTGTTGGGGATACAAGGGTGTGTGACAGGGTGAATGCTGTCCTGAAAGCATATGCATTTGGTGCACTCAAGATTTGGGCCACCGGAAGGATCACACATGAGTTTTCATCTTCAAAGTCTACACACAACGAAGAAGCTTGGAAATTACCAGGACAAGACTATTTGTATAATGGCGATAAGTCTGGAGCTTTAAAAACCTCCTAAAGTCCAGATTATTTAATTAACTAAACAACTCTTATTGTGTGAGTCCCTGTCTAGTTTATCCAGATACAAGTAGCTTTGTACATCCACCTTCATGACATTTATTTATGGGGTAATTGATGTGGGTTTCGTGAAATGATTTATGATGTGTTTACTCGGAGTTACCAAGTGATGCTTTTATTGAGCATCGGGGACTAACAATAGGAATTTCAACTTCTCAGGAACAGTCCCACCACACACAAAGGAAAAGGGCTTGTGTTATCAATTTGGAAACACTTTTCTTTTTCTTGTTCCTGTAGCCAAAGGCAAATTGGTGGCCAGGCATTATTTTCCAGAGACGCTTAAGAAACTTACCATTGAAGAACTGATCGTCCCTCTACTAAGAAGTTAGACCACAGCTGCCATGTGTTTTATTAGCCTTTGCTTTATTCAGGGTGGAGGGCCACTAAGACTAGGACTTTGTTCGAGATAATGTGGTTCAGGCTTTACCGTAATTGTATGGAAATTCCCTGGATGAAATGTATGGGACTGGGAAAGATCAGAACTGACAGTACTCAATGACTTCTGATTTTCCAATTCGTCGGAATGACCAATGGTGTCTCCTTAGATATCTCCTCATTAAGCTTTATAAGTTAATAAAGCCCCCAGTAGATCAAACAGTGCTTCTCACCATAGTCTGTCGTGGACAGGCGAAAGGAAGAGAATGTGTGCTTGGTCAATGGAATTGGCCGACGTAGCAGGCTGCTTGGGCATCTGGACATTGTTCAGACTGCAACCCTGCATTTCCGCATTTCGAAATGAGCCATCAGGAAAGCGTCTGCATTTGGGAGATATTTGCAAGGCGAGTTCTTTCAGGTTGCATTTGGCCACCGTCCCATGAGAAGCAGTCACACTTCTGACTCAACCGATTTTGGATCAACCAGGAAAGCTTGGCTCCTCTGATTGTTTGATCTCTGCTACATTGCCTCCTTTTGCGGATTCAGACATCTGGAATGTAAATTAGAACTATGCATTTAATATTTCTGTTTCATGTTCATTATTGGTCTCCCCTGAAAGTTGTCACTCGGAATTGGCTGCCAAAGGCCTGCTATTCTAATTGACAGAGCTCTCATCCAGGTTTCTGGTTAGTTTTCTCCCTCCGTGTGTAGACCAAGAGAAGACTAGTGCACTTTTCAATTTTCATTTAAAGTAGTAAATCATCAGAGCTGTGTTACTTGATGTTTGTCTGAGCTGTTTATAAATGTTTGTCGAATGAACCATTCTAGAGTCTTCTAGAACATTTCTGTGGAGAAAATTCTTATTTACACTCCAGGAATTTTGGAGAATCCACCTACTCAATCCCAGATATATCATGTTATGCATCTTGTTTCACTTAATTCTGTAAAGATAATCAACAAATACTAGACATGTGGCTCCAGATGCTACTGGGAATGGGATACGAGGGAAAAAAGGAACAACTTCTACTTCTGATTAATTGCATTAGCATCCTAGGATGGCCACAGCAAAACACCACAGACTGGGTGGCTTAAACAACAGAAACTTACTTCCTCCCAGTTCTGGAGTCCAGAAGTCCAAGATCAAGGTGTTGGCTTGTAGATGGCTGGCTTATCACTCTGTCCTCTCACGGTCTTTCTCTGTGTGTGTGTACATATCTGGCATCTCTCTGCGGGTCCTAATCCCCTCTTCTTTTAAGGACACCAATGATACTGGATTAGGGTCCACCCAGTGGATTTCATTTTAACTTAATTGTTTATTTAAAGCCCCTATCTCCAAATAGAGTCACATTCGGAGGTACTGGGGTTTAAGCTTCAACACATGAAAAAAAAGTTGGGGGGTGGGGGACACCATTTAACCTATAGCAGCACATTTTGGTAGTAGAGGAGAAGCTATACCCCTAATGACTATTACACATACATAGAATCAGCCAAATGGAGGAGCAAAGTTCCAGGGGGGTTGAGAGGAGGGAGTGCTCCTATCTTTTTGGAAGAACTGGGGAAGCCTTTGTGGATGAAATGGTTTTGAGATGGATATTGAAGAGCAGATTTCAAAGAATGAACTATTAAATTGAATTATATGAAATTGCAGTTTTAAAAATCAAACCAGACAAATATCGGCACTTGCATATGACATAACAATATATTTCTTTTCCTACTCCCAGTACAGGGGAGGGGTGGGCGGATTTTTCTATAAAGATCCAAATAGTAACTGTCTAGGCTGTGTGGGCTATGTAGTCTCTTTCACAGTGACTCAACTCTGCTTTTGTAGTGAGAAAGTGTAGTAGACAACATGGAAACAATTGTATGGCTACATTCCAATAAAACTTTATTGGCAAAAACAGGCAACGGACAAAACTGGTCAGTAGGAGAGGCAGGGCAGTAACTCAGGTCCCCAGACCTTTCCAAACTCATCACCCTTCTAAACTCATGACCTTTCCTCTATGCCATGTTGATTTTATTTTCCAGGAACTAGCAAGTTTCTACGTAAACATCAGGAGATTAAAAAAAAAAATTAAAGTCTATTTGGGGAAATAAAAACTACTAAAAATGTATCCCTCAATGTCCCCCCTCATCCCCAAAAGAAGACAGCAGGCTGGATGTGGCCCTGAGCCATGCTTCACTTGTGTTAGGGGTAACTGTAATTTTCTGGACCCGTGGATTTGCTGAAACATGGGTTCCCGGATTCTTTCACACCCCTCGCCAGGCAAGGAGCTCCTGTCCTGTGACAGGCCGATCCTCTCTGTTCCAAAGCAGAGTCTCCCAGATATCCAGAGACTGGAGGGAAAATACCTTGGCTCCAGCTCAATGTTGCCATGTGGTAACAGACCACAAACCTAAGCCACTTCCGCCTTGTTGTTTCACTCTTGGCACATGTGTGCTTTGTTTCTATTTTATTGGCACTTGAATGGAAAGGCCAAAAGAAGAAGAAGAAGAAAAAAAAAAAAGCTTGTGGCCTCCTTTTCACCCAGTGAGGGAAAACAAGCAACCGCTCTCTTCCTACCACCTACTTAGCATCCCTCCTGCAGACAGGGCTCTTTCCCAGTATCAGATCTTTCCTGAGGACTGAGCATTTCCAGCAAACGCAAACAAGCAATTCACTGAGGCAGGAAGATGTGCCAAGGATACACAAATGCTCCTGTCTTTCACAGGGAGGACACTGACAAGAACACATCCTCCTATAGAGAGGACACAGTGGTGTCCTGGGGACCACCTCTCCTCAGCTCTTCACCAGTATTTACGGAGTAGCTGTCCCCTGCTTCCGAGGACTGGAGGTCCTGGTGACCAGTCCCTGTGAGATCCCTTTTCTCATGGAACTTTCATTCCAAGGGGAGAAGACAGACAATAAACAAGCAGAAATGCATTTAAATCACATAATTTCAGATAGTAATTATCATTTACAAAGAAAATAAAACAGGGTAATGGGATGCAGATTGCAAGTAGCTGTTTAAACACTGGTGAAAGGATTTGAAGAGAGAAGGGGCTGACCGTGTGATAAGCTGCCTTGGAGGGTTACAGGCAAAAGTGTGGCAAAGGCTCTGAGATCGAAACGGCCTTGGTGAGGTCACGGAACAGCGAGGCCAGTGTGGCCGGTGTGGGATGAACTGGAAGGAGAGCGGTAGGGAATGAGGCCTGGGACGCACTGAGGAGTATAAGATGTTTTGTCCCAGATCCAAATAGCTTCAGAAGGCTGCACTCTTTAATGTTCTTTTGCCTTTTTAACATCATTATTTCCTTTCCTCTTCTATCAAGTTGTCTGATGCCCACTCTTTCACTGTCCTGTTTCTAATCTCCAAATGTGACAGGGGGTAATTAATGTGATTAAGGCTTAATGTACGAGGTCAAATAGAACTCCAAATGAGCATGTGAAAGACTCTTCTGTGATAAAGTTCATGGGGTGTTTTATAGCCTTTTAAAAGCTCAGATGCCTTTTGCAGACTGAACTCAGCTGGGTTCTCGCTCGTTAAGGCTGCCAAATGTGACTTCTGGATGAAAGTGAAGATGCTATGGGAACACTGTCTCCTTTCTTTATAAGCGTGACTCTCACACTCCTGTATCTTTAGAAAGAAATCAAGTAGATTTTGAAAGGACAGCACTCACCACTTGCAGTGGTTCTGGCTTCCCAGCGTTCCAAATACGGAGGAAGACTGGCGGCTGAATGAAGGACGTAGTGGCAGCTTTGCTCTCCTCCCGCCTTTTCTCCTTGGGTTCACATGAGAATTCGATGTAGAAACATCTTTGCTCCCCGCTTCTCTACTGTTGTAGCAACAAGAAGACCAACACAATCACTTCTGTTCCTATCTTTGTGGAAGAAGTAGCGTTTGACAGGGCAGGATTTTGGTCAGGAGGATGAAGCGGGTGTTGAAGGTGAAGGCACACAGCCCCTAAATTCAGAGCCTGAATATCTCTAGTCTCAGTTCCTTCTCTTTTCTCTTTTTTTCCTTCATATTCTGGTATGACGATGTTATAACATGGTATCTGCTGGCCAGAGCCTGTCAACACTTTTTTTTTCCTCCACAAACCCAGTTTTTTAAAGTTCCATTTTCACTGATGGTATGTTTTTGGAAGCGCTGAGGACCGGAATACTGTTTGGCAGGACCAGCGTTGGTTTTACCACCAGGTGCAGGAGACAGCCACCGAGAGTGACCTCAGGGACCCATCAGAACCTGCTGCATCCTCCCGAAACCCTCCCCTGAAATTCCATCCCAACAGCTATAACACTTGGACTTAAAGTTTTTCTCTTCCACTAAAATGTAAATACCCAGAGGAAGAGTAATGCCTTAAACTCTCTCTTAGCATTTATCCCGTAGGGGGAGTTAGATGCTTTACTGACATCAGGTTTTTATGGGAGGAAGAGAGGCAAGTGTGAGAACGGTGGGGTGCCTGAAACTCAAGAAGTTGGGGTTGAGGTTGGGGGTTGTTTTGGTGGAGGTAAGGGAAGATGTGAGGGAGAGGGCTTAAAAGGAAGGCTAGAAACTCCAAACCAAAATGGGGGCCGACTTCACAATTATTGATAGCGCGGGCCCAGGAAATGTCACTGGACTAACTCTTTCCTTCCTTGGTTCATGAATCTTGGTGTCTTTGGTTTTTATTGGTTTTTGTCTCTCTGCTCAAGGCATCATGTCATAGCCAAACACCTTTACCCCAATGGGCTGTGACTTGCTAGGATGACTGGGTCCAAGCTTCTAAATCATCTCAAGACTTGGTTCATTTGTTCTATTGCTTGGCTCCCCTGCAATGCATATGATAAATAAAAGCTATCCCAAAGCTCGAGGACCACTTTCTCTTACTACTATCCCCTCCTCCACTCAGATAATCCCTTTCCAAGTCATAAAGCCCTTCCCTGCCTTTCATCCATCTCCCTTTCTTGAGTCCATTTTTTATCTTGCACCTTATGTTACCCCCATTCCATGGCTCTTCTCATTGCCCATTAATCCTGGATGTGGAATCTTGTCAAATCTCATTTAAAATCAAAGCACTCTTTATACAACCACTAAATCTCCTTCATTTCATGACAGGGATATCTTCAAGACCTCCATCCGATCTGTAAAACATGACCTCCTCTGCTTGGGTCCCTGCAGCCTTCTTTCAGTAAAGTGGCTTTTTCCAGGTGTTCTCCTACCACAACTTCTAAGAATGTTTCCAAGGACCCCTTCTGTCCCTAAACAAACCAGATGTTACCCATGCTGATCTCCTATCTCCCTGCTGTCTTAAGAGGGATCTTAAAAGAAATATGAAGGATGGATCTGGCTATTTTCAAATCCTCGGGAATTACTGAACTGAAATGAATTTCAGTTACTGCCTCTTTACCTTCTCTGCTCTTCTCATGATCGCAACATTTTTTTTAAAGGTAAAATGAATAGCCATGTGTTTTCTACTGCTTTCTGCAACGTACCTATAGAATGCCTTATTTTCTTCTGAAACTTGCCTCTAGGTCAGTTATCCTCAAATATAAGTTTGAGGCAGGTTAATACATAAGATTCCTCCCAATACATAACATGCCTCAGTTCAGGACAATTGAGAGATGGGCATAGGTACACGAAGAATAAACTATCACCTGTACTGCTTTGAATAAGTGGGTTTTCTGTTGTTTTAAACCTATCTAATATAGTTTTCCATGCAGTCTCTGGAGCAGTTGAATAATCACAAGCTTCCTCTCTCAAGATGGAGGTCACTCCACAGAGTCAAATGCACTCTTGACAGGCAGGCAGATCCCAGAGTGGGAAGAGAGATGCAGATCTGAGCCAAGCATGTCCATTTAACTTTTCCAAGTTCATCACTCAGGAGCATCATTCCTCCTTAGAAGGTAGAATGTGTAAGGCATGGAGGAGGGGCCAAGAGAAGAGTCCTTCATACGGAAGTTTAAATAGTAGTGAATAGGATCTCTTGTAATGTTAGATCACGTAAGAATTAGTTGCTTGTTTTATAATGCAGATTTTCAAGGCTCACTATGATTCAAGATCTGGGATAGAGCCAAAGTTATTCAAAGATATTAAAAAAACCCCAATCGCCCAGCTGGTGTAGCTCAGTGGATTGAGCGCGGGCTGGGAACCAGAGGGTCCCGGTTCGATTCCCAGTCGGGGCACATGCCTGGGTTGTGGGCCAGGGCCCCAATGAGGGCCATGTGAGAGGCAACCATACATTGCTCTTTATCCCTCCCTTCTCCTCTCTCTCTGAAAAATAAAATAAAAAAAATAAAAAACCCCAATGATCTGTTGTAGGGGGCAATGAATCCCACTTGGAGGAACATTGCACTGGAGTCTTCTGAGATGTTCTCCAAAAAAGGAATTAAATAGTCAAATGTTTTGGAAACAGGGATTTAAAAAAGTAAGCACACTTATTTCTCAATTGATAACATTTTAAATGCTTGAGAGGAGGATGGACAGTACTTTCCAAAGCTTTTCTTCAGAAAGCTGTTCGTCACTTGAAGGACACTGCTGTGGTCCCACAATTTGAAAGGTGCTGAGTTGAGCGTGTGCAATGAGAGACGGGCAGTGGTGACTGTACTGGTTAGAACACACCTGAAACTCAGTTTGAGGTGCTATTGTGCTGCTATTGAGGTGCTTAAGGGAGTTGCTGTAAACTTGGGTCACGTCAAAAGAAGAACAAATAGGATCTTTAGGGCTTTGCTAATCATATTGCCTGAATGATGGCTGAAAAAGACATCAACAGATGCCTCGGCTAAGAGGGCAGCTCAAACATGCATGTCTAACCTGGCTCCCTGTCAAAACCCCAGTAGAGCCACGGGGAAGAGATTCAAGAAGGGAAGTAAAGAGAGGAGACAACTGCCAAAACTGCATGCTGGAAAGCATACAGACCAGGAGTAAATGAGTTAGAAAAAGCAAACAGCTGAATCCAAAACCAGAGGCGGAGAAAGCTGGGAATAACGCGTTGCCCATCAGGGACTCAGAATGCTCAGAAGGGACAGCTCTAGTTTCCCTGGTAACTGCGTGTAGTGGTGAGGATGAAAACAAATAGGACTGGGCAAAAAGTGTTGGCAAGGCAGTCAGATCTCTAGAGCTTCCAAAATTTATGCCACTGGGTAACTGACCTCTGCAACCCCACAGAGGACTGGAGGTTTGTTCTCTGAACAGGGAAAACAGAAGAACTGTGGATTAGGGGTTGGTGGCAAGATGTTGGTGTAGCTGACGATAGAGAATCCTACTGAATACAAGGAGATGATCGAACTCTTGCTGTATAAAAAGGTGAATGCTGACTTCCCCGGTCCTTTTTCCCTTCAGTCCTAGCAAGTCCCCTAAAATATGAATGCCCCAGGTAGGGAATTCAAAGAATATCGGTTAAGGAATCCCAAAAGGAGATACTAAAACCAAGTCTTCCCCACAAAGCAGCCACCCAGATAACCCCACAGAGAAGCTCAAAGTCAACAAACCCTAATACAAATGGCCATAAGATTCCCAGTCCCACAGGCAGTTCGAGAACCTTGCCTCTCCCCATGCAAGGACAGTGTCTATTCCTCCTCCTCTTGAGATTAGGCTGGATTTAGTAACTGCCTCCATGAGTGAAAGATGTTGCGTGATTTTTTTGAAGGCTCAGTCATAAAAGGGGACACAGCTTCCACCCAGCCCTTCCTCTCTTTGGACTCTCGCCCTTAGTAACTTGCTGTCACGTAGCAAAGACCTTCCTGCTAGCTCACATGAGGAGTCCCACTGAAGAAGAGCTGAGGCTCTGCCCCAGAAGCTAGCAGCGGCCACAAAGCCTGTGAGTGATGGGCGGAGCCAGCCTTGGAACCTTTCAGCCAAGACCTATGAGCGGAGTGGACAGTTCCTCCTCACTCTGCTCTGTCCGCATCCTAGACCCATGGAATTCATGAACATTATAAATGGTTGCTTTTGACCGCTATGCCCTGAAACAGTGTGTAACAAAATCTTTAGTAACTCGAATACACATTAATCAAACATTTAAAGAGTTAAACTTGCAGTAATTATTTGGGAGGTCATCTTCCCTAAAATAAACATTGCAAGATCCTTGGGGAGAGAAAATTTGCCATCTTGGGGTGAAGAAGACTTGTGTAGGTGTACATATATGAAGAGCGTGGAGATGAGACTATGGTGGAAGGTAAATGGGGACAGTACTCTGTGTTATCCATAATTCTCTCAAAAGCTTTCTTGGAATCTGAATTATTTATTTTTTTTCTTTGATTAAAAAATATATAGAGGATGAGACATGCACTCATTACAAGAATAATAAGTTTCAGGATTTTGTAAAATGAAGAGAAAGTTTTGAATAGGCCGAATAGGAATTCAAAGACAACTTATAATACGTTCCAGAGCTCAGTGAATTTTTTTAGATTGCCTGCTGTTTAGGATTATATTCATCACTGCTGCATTCGGTTACAGGTGGGGACATTAGTTTGGAAATCTCTCTTTGTATTGTCTTTGTAACCTAGATCTATTGCCCATGACACTGCGCGATTTAATAACTCTACCGTTCCAGCAAAACCTCCCTGAGGAGTGCTTCTAGGCCCCCAGTGTCCACCGACCTAAGCGCTCCGTAGGAGCAATGAAAAGCCACAGGTGCGAGAAATCTGCGGCGTCCTTCTCTGAGGGGTCTCTCTTCAGTCAGTTCTGGTTTTGTCTTAAAATAGATCTTAAACTCTATGGAACAGTTAATCTTAGAAATGCAGCAATGGAAGATTAACCCCTGAAGATTAAGTGATTGTCTAAATATGTTAATTCCATGTGATTGTTAATTTATTACCTCCTATCCTCATGAGAAATGACAATCTACCCTGCAACCTTCAAACCAATTATTTTCATCACATGAGAACAAGAATGTCCTTGCGAGCAAGGAAAATACATATCCTTCCTCCAAATGAACAGCAGAAAGACAGAACCACACTTGTGCGGCTTATAAAAAGTGTGAAAGAGATTCTGAAGTTCCATGACGGTTCCATCTGGTGTGACATTTTTCATTTGAAAGAATATTGTTTCCAGCTTGCACTTATTGTAAAAATCGGGTCCCAATATTTATAGAAATAAAAAAAATTAGCCTTTCTCCTCCCAAAGAGATTTAGGATTATTGAGTCACTGGCAAGCCCTATTGATTCCAGGGATACTTATTTTTTGCTATGGTTTTTGATTGGCAAAGTTAATTAGGCATGGAATTGGGCTTCAAAAAGTTTACAGTTGAATAGGGAGGTAAGCCATATAGAAAAACAATTAAAATGAAGGGAAGAAAGCGAGTGGGGTCATGTGAAAGATGGAAACAGACTGGGCAAGAGTTAAGAAGAGGGAGAGAAACTTTGCGGCTGGTGGTGAGAAAGGATGCTGAGATAAGGGGAAGAGGAGTCAGAGAAAGGTGGGTTCCTGATGGAGGTGGTTTTGAAGAACCCACAAAAGATTTGTTCAAGTGAGCAACACCCAAACTAGACAAACATCAGAATCAGCAGGGCCCCATTATAGAGGGGAGATTCCTAGACCCTGCACCAGACTTAAAGATGAAGACTCCATAGGGCTCCACCTGGGCATCCACATATTTACCTGGGCCCTCTTAGGACTCTGATTATGGCTGGACTTGGGAATCTCTGGGCTGCAGGGCTCACATGGGGAGTGTTGAAGACAAAGTAGGGAAGGTTGCTTGGTACCAAATTCCGAAGGGCATTGACTTCCAGAATGTATGTGGGCTTTATTCTTTAGTTAGTGGGTGCCAGTGGGTCCCCGAGGAGAGCAGGGACAGATCGGAGCAGTGATTTAAGAACGGTGACCTGCTGGTGTGTATAGGACGGACTGAAAAGGGAGAAGACCACAGACAAGGAAAGTAATTAGGTGCTCCCTGTAATTTCTCAGGAGAAAGTAATTAAAGCATGGACTTCGGGAGCGGTGGTAGCCCTGGCAGAGTAATCCAGTGCCCCCACGCCAAGCGGCAATCTCACACGCCAATGGGGGGCCTGTCGGCAGCAGGGGACCTCGGGACTGGTCCTTTGGCCGTGAGTGGATTTTCCACCCCCATGGCCAACAGCACCCCAGGCCCCACCAATGGAAACGCAGAGGAGCAGGCATTTTTAGGACTTATCTCCATTTTATCAGATGTGTTCGTGGAGACAGACTAGCGACTGAAAAGATCAAAAGGAGCTTTTTGAGTCTCTCTCCATTTTAACCACTGTATCAAAGTCGACACGAAGTGGAAATTGCTAACAAGGAATGTTCCGGGCCACAGCAGGCTGCACCCTTCCCCCTCAGCTTGCTTTCTAGGCCGCGTCCCTCTCTCGGTGTTCACATTCTTGCCTTCCTCCTGCACTGGACTGTGAGTGCCATCTCTTCCCCATGCATTTCGCTTTTATCACTCTTCCCCACGCAGTCACTGCCAGTTTCCATCTCTCCTACTTTCCTTTGTATTTCAGAATGTCTCTTTGATCCCCAAGCCCGCCTTCACCTGACACCAAAGCTGTGAGCCAACCCCGGCTGCTCCCACAGCTGACTCTGAATCAATGAGCCCCAGGCTGGGTCGAAACTCCTGGTCTACCTGAGAAGACATAAGAATGAGCCCCAGTCCAGACATGGAGACTGGGTGGACTCACCAGGATTTCAGTGCAAAATGGAGGAAAGCTCTCATTAATTAACCTGTGCCAATGATGTCATATTCCTTCAACGTGAGGACACTATCGATTGGAACACATAGTATTATTTTATACATCAATAAAAAAAAGAATAAATGCTGTACATTATAACATACTATCTATCAACTGTAAGATGCTTTAAATTCCAGAGTAGTTCAAAAGTAAAAATAATATCAAGGTGTCTTATAATCAACGATGAGATATATAAGCATGAAATGACATTACTTAAGAACAATGACCAAATATTTTTTAAAAAACCTGTTGCAAAGTGTGGTAACCAGCTGAGGTCAGCTGAAATTAGCCAGTCCATCGAGTCTGTAATCCATTCACTCATACCCCAGACTTGGAGGCAAGGTGGAGAGAGGCCCGGACTTTAAAGTTCTCTCCCTGGCCTCCTGGGACTCTGGAGCACGTCCAGCTTCTTCCTTTCTGTCCGCCCGCTTTACTTCTTCTCGTTTGCATCTCACGTCCCATGGCTATTCTCTATCCTGCGTCCCAAACTGACCAAGGCCTCTTTCCCTCTGTATTTAAAAATTTAATATTTAAAAATATTTCTTGCATTTAATTTTTATGTGTATCCTATTTTACAGTGGTTTGGGGGCAATACAAGCAGTTAATACTGCAACACTTAAAAGCCTTTCGCCCTTAGCAGAAGAAATTTCCTTCTGGATGTTATTTCCTCATTAAATGCCCTACCCACTCCTTTAGGTTGCTCTTCAGCTCCTCCTCCCATCTGCTCTGTTCTCATCTACCCTCGGTGTTCTCTATTATCCAGAGTGTGTTAGCTCTCTCTTTGATTTCCTGTCTGAACTAGGGACTCTCCCCCACCTCTTTTTTTAAATCTAAAGCAGCTTATCAATATATTTGACCCAGAAAGAAATTATGGTATGCCCCTAGGCTCTGCTTTTCTCCTGAATGCTGTTTCTATCATTTCGGTTTTCCCGACAGTGGTTGCTATTCAAATTGTCATTATATGAATTCTTGCTATCTAAACTCGGGGATTTGGGTACTATGTTTTGACATGGTCTAACAGCTCTCAATACCTCAACTCATTCCTGTCTATCTGAGACCCAAGAACAATGTCATTTAGAGGCTGTGTTTCACAATCCACAATTAAAAATGTCCAGGCCTCCTTGGAACTTTCCAAGGATGGAATTGCTGAGCTTCTTTTTTGGACCATGCTCATTCAAGTTCCACCCATCACCTCCCAGTGCAGAAGCCTAGCTATTCTGTCATTGGGAAGCTCCATTGGTGAACTGAGCAAGGTCGAGTAAGTGGTTTTGCTTTTTTGACCCTTGCTTTCTCTTCAGATGATGAAATTGTAACTGTGTCATAGAGTTACAAGGAAGACATGTGATGGATTATATGGCAAAGCTCAAGAGGACTCAGAACTCTGGGTGGGCTGCATGGTAGTTTCCCGTGAGTCTCTGTTTGCACCTGTAGACCCCCTGCAGACCCCCTCTCCCCCTCCACCCTGCATCACCACACTCCCAGGACTTGACATCTCCAGACTGTATCATCCAAGCTATTTTCCTTGACATCTGGCTACTTGTTGGTTTCCAGCGATGGGAGGCACCAGTAGGGATTGGAGGCAAAGAGAAAGTAGAACTGTGGGTTCTCATTCCTTCACCTCACCCCTCACCCTCCACACTAGCTGTGGTTTTCCAGTGATGCTGTATTCCCCACATAGCTCCTGGCAGGTGACCCTCTCCCATGGGTATGGTCATAGCTGGTTCCCTTCTGGTCTGAAAGCTACAAGGGCTCCCCACTACA
This sequence comes from Micronycteris hirsuta, assembly GCA_004026765.1. Classification (NCBI taxonomy): domain Eukaryota; kingdom Metazoa; phylum Chordata; class Mammalia; order Chiroptera; family Phyllostomidae; genus Micronycteris; species Micronycteris hirsuta. The sequence continues at coordinate 18,949 of PVJI01001790.1, read as the reverse complement.
TTGAGTCCCTGTAAGCTCCCATTCTTGGTGGGTTTCTTTAACTCTACTCACAGCTTCATACATAGTCCCTTTGTTAAAATCCCTCAAGCGACTTCTCTAAGTGTTCCATCTGTTTACTGCCAGGGTCCTGCTAGTGCCCTCCCCCAGGCCTGCAGGAGGTGGCATCACTTCCCGATGTGCTTGCCCACTTCAGAGACTGGATCTCTGTTCGCAGCCATGTCTTAGCCAAAAGAACCCTCATTGGGAACCTGGCTCTATGCAGGCTTAAGCAGTTTGTTTATGTGCTGAAAAGTAGGAGGACATCATTCTTGAAAAGGGATTTCTTTTTTTACTTTTGGCCAAACATTCCACCTACCTACCCCCTCTGGTGCGCGCGCGCGCACACACACACACACACACACCCCTAAAAGAAAATAAAAAGAAGAAGAAGACCCTCTGGCTTGTATTTATGAGGGAGTTAAGCATGTAGTTCACCTTTCAAAGCTCTTCACATGGAAAGGAAACTGGCCTTGACATTTACACAGTCCAGGAGAATTCCAAATAGAATTTGGACAGATTGGGAAGTTACCATCTTGGAAGTGTGTGGGGAAAACAATCCTGGTGGGAAGATGTGGTGACATATATGAGACAAGCCATAGATGTTAGGAATGCGCCGCTCTGCATATGCCTCTCGGCTCCGCAGTCCAATGGGATTGCCAAAAATATGCATATGTTCTTGATGATATCACATGAGAAGGCCATCCAATTAAAGCACTCCACAATAAATGCGAGGAGGATAATTCCCGAGTATATTTATGATTGCTTAATGTCAACAAAAGGGTCTTTTAAACACAGCACATTCCTTACCCTGCACTCCCAGATCATGCTAAACACATCCAAATGCACGAACTATAAAAGAGGGAAGACGCAGGGCCCGCACCAGGCTCTTGGGTTTCTGCATCTGGCTAGCGTCCACTGGGAGAAATGTAAGTCAGAGTTTACCACATGGATTACAAATGTGCTGAATTGCAAGAATGATTATTAAATGAAAATATCCATAGCACCTGCAGCTTGTCCTAGAAAATTCCCCCAGGGTATTGTGGGTGCTTTATATATATATATATATTTTTTTTTTTTTTTTTGAGGAAAAAAAGTAAGACAGGGTGAGATGCAAATAGCAACTCCAGCTGCTTATAGTAGCAACTCCATTAATGTTCCTGAAGGGTTTACAGAGTCAGTTCAATCACTCTGAGCTGCTTCCATTCCCAGCACGAGTGGGGTGAGGGAGGGGCTGGGGCATATCATTAGCCTATTTCCTTTGAGGTTCGGATGATCAAGAAAATGAAAATAATAGGAATGTAAATAAATGGCAAGCGCTTTAAAAAACAAAGCACATCAGTGCCGGGGGAAGCATGAAGCCGCCTCCATCGCCCTGGCCCAGCAGTAGTGTTTATTCTGCTGGAAGGTCAGGGCTTCTGCTGGAAACAGAAACTGAGCGGCTATGAGGGCTTTGTTGATTCAGTGCATGATTGTGTATATATAGAGAGAACACTCTGCACATATGTAATATTTGGCCATGTTTCAATGAGCTTCTGTGTGTGTTTGTGTATGTGTGCACGTGCACCTGGAAATAACAACACGAAAATAAAATTAGGAGAAATTCAGTGAAGTAGCTACTCTCTGGAATTTGAAATTGGAATACCTAGATTCAGTGACCGTCCACCCCCTGTAAGGACCTGGGCGAGATGCTTGACCTTTCTAAGCCTTCATTCCCTCACGTAGAAAATAGGGATGATGGTTCAGCTCCTATCCATGTACAGGTAGATAGAAGGATCAAATGAGGTAACTTGTGTGAAATATGGTAAATTGCTAACTAAATATTTATTGTTATTAATACAAAGAATTGCCCACTGCAAAACTCTCACACGTACATCTAACTCTATCAAAAGTGCACAAACGTGACTCACACACACCTGGAAAGGGGAATCTGACCAGAACACTCTCCATGCAAGTGACCCCTTTTTGGTTATCTACTAGTAAAAAGAATGCATCCATTTAAGTCTCTTTCTAGGGCTGGAGAATCAAAGGTAAATTGACATAATATGTGATTATAACTTTTTAAATGGAGTTTTCACAGCATAAATATGACAGGTATCTTGAAAGAGTTTTAAAATATAGGTGTTTGAACCCCTTTCCTGCCCCCACTCCCTTCCCACCTGCTGCCAGTGAGTGCAGACTTCTGAAGGAGGGTTCTGTGGTGTCTTCTGGGCCCTGGGATCTGGGGTGCTGATCACTAGGTAAGTGGTGAAAAGAGAACAGAAGTCAGCCCAACAAAGGCTGAATGGCTTACTTTCTAGAAGAACCAGAGGAAAAGCAGAGCTCCAGAGATGTTGGGAAAAGGCAGAAAAAGTGGGATAGCCAGTGAGAATTGAGTTTTTGCATCATTGCAGGCAGTTTTGAGATAGTGGAGAAAGAGATGTGGTTAAGACTGCCATGCTGTCTTTGACCTCAGTCTTTGCAAAGTCATTTTGGATACATCTCCTTGGGCCAGGGATACCAAAGAGAAAATCAACAAAAGGGACCCCAGCAAACTAAGCAGCTTTTGCACAGTGAGGAAGCCATCAACAAAGTGAAAAGACAACGTACTGAATGGGAGAAGACATTAGCCAATGACACATTTAATGAAGGGCTAATATCTAAAATTTGTAAGAAACTTATATAACTTAGCACAAAAAACTAACAAAAACAATTCAATTAAAAATGGGCAAAGGATCTGAATAGACATTTCTCCAAAGAAGACATACAGATGGCCAGCAGATATATAAAAGATGTTCTACATCACTAATCATCAAGGAAATGCAAATAAAAACCACCATGAGATACGACTTCACACCTGTTAGAATAACGATCATCAAAAAATATCAACAAATAACAAGTGTTGGTGAGGGTGCAGGAAAAAGGAAACCCTCCATGCAGTTGGTAGGATTGCAGATTGATGCAGCCACTATGGAAAACAGTATGGCCATATGCTGATTCCTCAAAAAATTAAAAATAGAGCTGCCATACAACCCAGAAATTCCACTCCTGAGTATTTATCCAAATACTAATTCAAAATAATACTAGTTCAAAAAGATACATGTACTCCTCTAACAGGGTACAGCCAGGGGGCCCCCAAATAGGGATTTGTAATGGGGTTCAGAACTCAGGGTGTCCAGGAAATAATAATAATATAGGGTGTCCTCACCCCCACAAGTCTGAACTGGGGAATGGGACACATGGAACAGGGCCATTGAGAGCTGTTTTGCATAGCAACAGTTTTGCAACTAACCTCAGGCATGGTCATTTAACATCTATAACCTTTAACTGGTTTCACGGATATGTTAAAAAGTTGTGGCCATGCTTTGAGCCAGGGAGATGGGAGTGACTTCCACACACAGGATGTAACTGGGAGGCAGGTTCCCCTGGTTATAGTGCCCGCGTGAGAGCTTGGAGTAAGAGGGGACCATGTGGCATTGGCGAGAAAGAGGGGGACCACGTGGCTTTTGGCAAGAAAGAGAGAAGAACTGTGTGGCTTTGGGGCTCCCTTTGCCTTGCAGCTTAGGAAGCCAGGAAGCAATGTAGCAGCAATGCAGAGCTCTCTCTTAGTAGTTTGGAAGAATGCAGGAGAGATGTTGCAGGAAGGAAAGGGTTGAAAGGACTCTTACTGGTGGGCCAGAAGAAGGTGCCATGTGGTTTTGGATTAAGAACTGGAGATCACGGTGACACAGCTGATGGTGCTGGGAACTGAGGGAGGCCTGCCAGCCAACCACGGATTACTGGGAAGAACCAGGGGCTACCTGAGCCACGGACTTCTATTTCTTTTCCTGAGATATGGTACCCTGGAGTAGGCAAAGAGGGGAAGGAAGGACTGTGTGTGTTTGTGAGTGTTTTAGGGGACTTTGGGATCTCAGTGAAGACATTAAGTCATTACTCTAAGTCTGTATAACTTTTTGAATAAATAATTCCTTTCCTTTTCACCAATCTCTGACATTGAGAGCTATAATTCCTCAGCAGTGGGCAAGGCGAACCTAGTACAGGGGGACCCTGGGAGAAAGGGGGCTCCATTAGGTAATAGTATATCGTTTCTTACCCCTCCATGGATCTGTTCTATAACACTCCTATGTTCATTGCAGCATTTGCTTACAGTAGCCAAGATATGAGAACAACCTAGGTGTCCATCAAGAGATAAATGGGTAAAAAAGATTTGGCATATATATCATTGGAATATTACTCAGTCATAAAAAAGAATGAAATCTTGCTATTTGCAATAATATGGGTGGGCCTAGAGGGTATTTTGCTAAATGAAATAAATCAGAGAAAGACAAATATGGTTTGATGTCACTTACATGTGGAATCTAAAAAACCAAAAATGAATAATTAAAACAAAACCAAAAAAGAGCCCTAAATATGGAGAACAAAGTGATGGTTGCTACCTGGGAGGTGGGGAGGGTGGAAGGAAAAAAAGAAAAGAAAATGATTCACTGGAGGCAGGTGCATATAGAGCTCAAGGAAAGGGCACATTCCAAATTTCTAGAATGTCCTCTGTAATCTTAGTGAAGTGGCAGGTGAGTGAGCGTCTGAGACTCAGGTAGGTGACTCAAACCAGCCTCTCGTCCCCTCCAGAGTGTTACCTTGCTGTACAAGGGGGTGAGCTGGGTAAATTTTTTAATGTTCACTCTTTCATTTCAAATCACTTTTTATTTAAATACCATTTTATTTTAAATAGCAGATTAATAACAACAACAAAAGATGGCCACGCTGTGATGAGTGAAATTTTGGGAAGATAATGGTTTAAAACAAAATCTGAAGATTTTTTTCCTATATGTTGTGCCTTCCCCTTTTTTTCATGTTCTTAGACTTTAAAAAATAGGGTGTTTTTCTTTCCATTTGTTCATTTGTTTGCAATTTTTCTTGAATGCCAGGCTTAGATCTCTTCTGATTTGAATTGTATGTTCAACTGGAATGTTAGGCAGCTCAGCTTTATCTGGGTTCCATAAAGTTAATAAAAAATGACCATACAAAGAATCTTAACATATATTTTGATGTTGACTAGATAACAAGTTATATTTTCAGTTACGAAAAGATTCTGGCATATTTTGCTAAGGAATATGTGATATAAGACAGAAAAAAATAAAGACCCAGGACATATATGAATCTATCTGAATCTCTATAGCAAAATATAGAATGGAAAAAGGCTGAGGAAAAGCCCAAAATCAGGCCTGTTGAGAAGTTTACTATCACAGTGCAGCCCACTGCACAAGGAATCACAACTTCCTGTTGCCCTGCATCCTTAACTGTCTATGGTGAGTCCTGGACCTATGGTCCATTCCGACTGGATGAGATCGTTGGGATCCTTGATTCATAACCCCCTCATTTAAAACAGAGAACACTAGGCTCAAAAGGCCTTTCAAGGACCGATCCAAACTCACATAATTGGATAGGGCCATCTGACCCCACCGTTCAGTGTTCTTGGGACCACATCAAGCTTCCCTGCAAAGCATCCTCACAAAGACCTGCACGCACAGGGCTCATCTCTGAGAGATGCACGGGAGAGGTGAGTGATGGAGGATATAGAGTCCTGCCACCTACTGGAGCCTGTTGTCTCCCCATCTTCCAGCCCCAAGGCATCAGGCAGCAAGCTGCTTTCCAGACACAGTGTGGCCTCCTGCTGGGAGGGCTTCCTATCCTCCAGAATCCATGTCTAGGAATGGCCATCCCTGTCTATCCTGCGCAGGGCTGCACAGTTATGCCAATGATCTTCCTGGCCCTTAAACTGAATGACTGTGATTTCGCACCTGTAGCATCCACCTCTCCTCGATATGCACCTTTAGAGAGGCAGTAAGTTTTGGGCTCTTTCATGACTGCATGAGATGACACATTGGATTCCATTTTTCTTTTTTCTGATAACAGATTGACAAAGGCTTGAGGTGACAAATGTGTAATGTTGCTGGAAAACTGAGGTTTGGAATTCCTAGACTGTACGAAATCCCTTTCAAGACTTCTTTCTATTCCTAAAAATGTGCATTCTATATTTAGTGAGTGGACCTTCACGTATGGGATTTAAAAGAAAAAGTACAAACGTATTATATTTCCTAACTATAATCAAACGGAAAACATTATGTAAACCTGTAGCTCCTATTTTAGTTCTTCTGCTTTAAATTGCCATCTCTGAGGTATGTGCAAACCAAATGAGAACTGTGGGAAGAAAATGCGTGGCTCTGTTCAAATTCTGAATGTTTGAGTATTGGCAGGAATTAGAGATTGATAGGGTCACAGGAAATAGTGAAAAATCATTTTGTGTAGTTTCCTCGCCTCTTGCACTGCCTCACTGTGATGCATGCCTCTTTAATTATCGAAGGTCCTTGGAAGGAAATTTCCTCTGGCTTTTAAAGAGGACAGAAAGACTATGCCTGCCTTTGATGACCCAGTACAGTATCCAACAATACTCATAGAAAAATACATTAAGTATTTTCCTTATGTCCAACCGAATTTCTAAATATAAACTCTGCTTCTGGCTATGATGCAGTAGCTTGTGGCAGACTTAACCTCCTGCCAAGAACAACTAGAAACTTGATTTTAAAAAAGTGTTCAAAGGCATGAGGGAGCTACAGATGGAACCAGGACGTGGGGAGCTCGATCCTGGAAAGAAAGGAAGTTCAAGGAAGTGAGCACCCTGATGTTTTACACAGAGCATTTGGAAATTTTTGGTGGAAGAAGTTAAGAAGCCAGTCAGAGGACCACTTCTAATGGGCAGAGAAGTGGTAGAGCTCTAGAAAGTATTGAGGACTAGAGAGCAAAGTAAAAGAAGAATGTGTCAAAGCAGGATTGCATTTGGACATCAGGATAATAAAAATCATGACTATGGAAGAAAGACATAACTTTAACATAGACAATGAAGACGCTGAGATTATTAAAGATTTGCTTACCTGGGCTTTGTCATTAATTCAAATAGAGACTGCCGGCAAGAAGTCAAGAGAAGGCTGAAACTCAGAAGGGCAGCAATGGAAGATTTAGGAAAGATTAAGTGCAAAGATGTATCATTAGAGACCAAGGCTCTGATCGCCCACATCTTCATATTCCCAATTACCGTGTATGGAAAGTTGGACAGCAAAGAAGACTGATAGGGAAAAAAAAAAGATTCGCTTGAAATATACTGTTGATGGGGAGCTCTGCAGATACCATGGACTGCTGAAAAATGAACGAGTTGGTCCTGGAGGAAATTAAGCCTGAAATCTCGCTAAAGGCAGAAAATGACCAAACCAAAGCTGCCTGGCCTCAGGCACATCATGAGAAGTCAGGATTTTTTGGAATAGATAATATTCTGGAATAATAGAAGTCAGCAGGAAAAGAGGAGGGCCAAACATTTGGTGGACTGACTTCATAAAAGACATAAAGGGCATGAATCTTCAGAAGCTGAGTAGGGCTGTTGAGAACAGGACTTTGTGGACATCACTGACTCATTGGGTCACCAGAACTCAGAGCTGACTCAGTGGCACTCAACCGACAACAGGACAGCAAAAGATTGGAACTGTGGATTTTCAGCAAAGCTAGAACATGAAGGCCAAGATCCTGAAGACAAGAAAAACACAGAGAAATAAGCCTGACATTTGGTACTGTTTTACCATTTTTTTTTTCTCTATGCATTTGAAAATTAAGCCAGGTAGGACAAAAGGTTGAGACGCTATACAGGAAGCAGCTGAAAAGCAGAGCGGATTAGATGATGCCAAGAAATTTTAAAAATGGAGTTTAGAACTTGGAAAACAGGAGGGACCGCCAAAGACACCTTAGGCTCTCAGTTCAGCTCACTGGAGGATTATGCTCAAGCAGAAGCCAGCCAGAGGTTGACCAAGCCTCTCAATGCTGCAACCCAGTCTCAGATCAGTTCAGTCTCTGGAAAGAGATCATCTTTTCCCTCTTGCCTTCCAAAAGAGAGGTTGAAATCTCTCTGGAAGAAGATGGTATCATCAAAAGCATTAAATTTTTTATATACAATATCAGGCATTCAATAAAAAATGATCAAGCATGTTAAAAATTAGAATAAAAGTAAACAGATAAGAGAAACAGTAGGTGACCAAGACATTAGAATTATTAGACCCAAGAATTATTAACCCTAATTAGAATTATTAGGGTTAAAATGATTTTGATTAATATATTTAAGAAAAAAAATAGCAATATGAAGAATTCCATCATAGAACTGGAATCTATATAACATAATCAAATGGAAATTATAGAACTGAAAAATGTAGTATCTGATAGTAAGAAATTAATAGCTTTATTTAATAGCAGATTAGACAGAGCTGAGAAGAGCTCAGTAAGCTTGAAAATTGGTTAGTAAAAAAATATTTAGAGTGAAGCATAGAGACAACAAAGATAAGAATTATAGAAACGTTTAGGAGATCCAGATATGGTGAAAAGTATGATTCAGGGTTTTTCAATCTCTGCATTGTTGACATTTTGCATTCAATCATTTTTGTGGGGTCATATTTGCCCTGGGGCAAATAAATAAGTCATCCCCAGTTGAGAGCCACTAGTCTAACATAAGTATAATGTTAGAAAAATAATAGGACAGGAGCGATACTTGAAGAGAAATGGGTGAGAATTAATTCAAGAGTCATTATAAATCCAAGACCTAGGCATATCAAAATAAAACTACCAAAAACCAAAAACGAAGAGAAAGTCTTAAAAGTAACCAGAGAAAATGAGATACATTATTTTTCTAAGAGTAACTTTAAGACAAACAGCCCTGGCTGGTGTAGCGCAGTAGATTGAGCGAGGGCTGGGAACCAGACGGTCCCGGTTCGATTCCCAGTCAGGGCACATGCCTGGGTTGCGGGCCAGGTCCCCTGTGAGGGCCATGTGAGAGGCAACCATACATTGCTGTTTCTCTCCCTCTCTGTCTCCCTCCTTCCCCTCTCTCTAAACGTAAATAAAATCTTTAAAAAAAAAAAGAGTAACTTTAAGACAAACAGCTCATTTCTCAACAGAAGTAAGGAAAACTATGTTGACAATAGAATGACATTGCTGAAGTGCTGGAAAAAAATGCCAACTTAGCATTCTATAGCCAGCAAAAATGTCCTTCAAAAATGAAGAGGAAATTTGCCTGGCTGGTGTAGCTCAGTGGATTGAGCGTGGACTTGGAACCAAGCGGTCCCGGTTCGATTCCCAGTCAGGGCACATGCCTGGTTGCAGGCCAGGTCCCCAGTGAGGGCCATGTGAGAGACAACCACACATTGCTGTTTCTCTCCCTCTCTTTCTCCTTCCCCTCTCTCTAAAAATAAATAAATAAAATCTTTTTAAAAAAATGAAGAGGAAATAAGGACATTCCTGGCAAAAGCTGAGAGATCTCATTCCCAGCAGGAAATGACTTACATGAAGTACTAAAGGAAGAACAATGGAAAAGTTCAATGTAAACTTGAGTATTGGCTCTAAAAATCAGTGACAATGATGTCTTATGGATTTAAAAAATATGTAGATATTGTAACAATAACACAAGACAGGAGGGGTCGTATAAAAGAGGCCTCACAGAGTAGGCCTGAATTAGCTCTAATGAGAAAGACCTTCCAGCAAGTTTGACTGCATACAAATCTGGGAACTCGAATTTGGGAAGTTCCCCACCATTCCCTGAATGGAGAAGAGGAGCTCACTGTGCCTAAACTGTGCACAAACAATATGATCCATGGTGCATGCCTGCTTTCCTCCTGGAAGTCTGGAATGCCAGAATGTGTTGGACAGAGATTGTTTCTATGACCGGTACTCAATCAGCACCCTGGGTGTTGAGTTTCTGTGAGCTTTCCTGGCAGACAAGCATTTGACACAGGTTGTCACAACTTGCTGCTGCAGGAATTCAGCACGTGTTGTGGGATTCCACCAGGGGAGAACCCTTGAAGTTGGAGCCTGGTTCCTTCCAAACTCTGCCACATGTGCCTTTTCCCTTGGTTGAGTTTGTTTTGTATCTTTCCACTCAAATCAATCAAAGATGTGAGTATAACTATACGTTGAGTCCTGTGTGGTCCATGGATCAGCAGCATCTGCATCAGCAGGGGGCCTGATCGAAATGCAGATTCTCAAACCCTCCTCACAGACCTGCTGAAATAGACTCTCTTGAAGGCCAGTAATCCATTCTAACCAGCCCTCCCAGAGACTCTGCTCTACACCTGGCCCGATGCTGTCTCCCCATGCTTGAGGTGCTCCACTGGCTTCTCTCTCTGTATTCAATCTCTGAGGCTCACCTGCCACTCTGCTTTCTCCAGGAAATCATTCTACACTTTCTGAGGCCAAAGAAAGTTTGTGCTGTCTTACTGAACTGTCAGCACACCTGAGCTAATTCATATCCAATTTTAACTTGTTCTCTAAATGGTTTCACGTGTGTACAACTATGAGCTTGACTCCTCGAGGGTAGGATTTTTGCAACCTTCCTTCCACCTCTGTATTAAGTACACAGTAGATACATTTCCTATACAGAAGTGAAAACACACAGAGCTCCTTTGTCTTTGCACGGAAAATAGTGATAATCCTCTTAAAGGTGAGGCATGCCATCCCAAGATGCCTTTCTGTCTTCTTCTTGCCTGAGATGAGGCTCTCTAAGATCCAGGTGAATGGACGTGGGAGGCCTGTTTTGATTCACTTAAAAACTTTCTCCTTCACTGGCAAATATACCAGGGAAGCCAGCTTTCTTTCTCTTAAAACATCAGGCTGTTGTCGGAGCATCAGAAGTGCCGTTGAACTTTTTAAGAGAGCCTCTGAGAAAAGGAGATAAGGCTTAAAAGTCCTCAACAGTTTCCCTGCTCCCTTTAAGACCTTAAGAAACTCTTTAGGTACGTTAAAATGTTTTCCTTTAATTTTTGTTTTACGATAAGGCTAATTAAAACAACACCTGTTTGGAATGATATAGTTGGTGCTAGGTCAACATTTCCATTGGTTTATAATCCAGCTGTGAAAACTCAATTTGAAGTAAAACTTGGGTGTATAATATCCAAACCCAGGGGGATTCAAAAGAAACACTAATATACCAGTGTGCATATTAGGGGGCAAAACAAATAGAAGCAAAGTGGTTTCAGGTGCTCCTTCGCACTTGCGTAGTGTGCAAACAGTTTTACGACCATGGTTTGTGGGCCTTCAGCTCCTCATGTAGGTAGGATGCCTGTGGGTATTTAAAAGGCATGAAAACAGGCCAGTTAGTCTATGTAAAATGCTGGCTACTGTGCACACATGGTAATGAGGCTTCTCTCATCAGTGGGGTCTTAAGACATGAAATGACTACTCATATGTTCCTCTGGATTTAAGACCCCCCGGAGGCATCCTGATGTGACAAGTGACATTATGTCTTAAGGACCAATGGGCTGCTTCTGTCGCCCCTCTTCTATTGGGAGGCTGACGCAGAAATTTATTAGCATGTCATGTAAAGAAACTGAAACTTGTGTTTAGGCTGGAAATAACACTGAGCACTAGAACTTGCCCTACAGTGGTTCTCAAACACTTTTTAATACCTACGGAGAGACCAATAAATAAAGCAGATAAAAGTGGAGCTGCACAGATTGAATTAGGGGGAAAGCCTAGAGCCCCCAGCTGCTTAGCTCAAAGACACTCAGGAGCCTGTGAGAGGCTTGGTGGAATTTCTAAGGCTATGAGCAGCAAAAACTACTGTCCTACCCACGGTATGAGCAAGTAATCCAAATTAAGCTTTACTTTGATATACACTTTGGAGCAGAAATTTGGCCAGTTGAGGTAGGTTAACGCAACCCTAAGACTCCAAAGAAGTGGTGGAGGTGAGGGTTCAGGTTTCAGCTGACCCCATATGTAGGACCTTGTAAGTCACTGAGACCAAGGATTCTTCCTTAGGAAATGGGGATATGAATTCCTGGTAAGGTACTGTGGTTCTTTTTTGTTTGTTTGCTTGTTGTTTGTTTGTTTTAGGGTGGAGGGGGATCAAATAAAATGGATTTTAATTGATTTTGCTATTCAATTAAAATGATCAGGAGAGTCTTAAGACAAAATAGAATGTAAGCTACTATATGAGAAGTGTAAGTCACAGAGGAGAGAGATAGACATTTTTCTTGGAACCATTCATAGAATTGTATGGATCACATATGGAGAGTCTCACCAATCCTGTGAGTACCTTTCCATCTTCAATTCCCCATTCTCTTCTCATTTTCCCCATTCATAGAAATTGTATGGATCACATATGGAGAATCTCACCAAACCTGTGAATACCTTTCCATCTTCGATTCCCCATTCTCTACTCATCTTTCTCACGTCCCTGACATTCATATTACCCGTGTCTCACTTACGCTTCCTGTCATTCTGAAAAAATTATCTGCTTCATCTAAAGTAACCATTCATCATTCTGGGTGGGCAAGATGTTAGAGATTATGCCATCCGCCTTCTACTTTTACAGTTGAGGATTCCAAGTTCAGAACTCAGGTCCCTGGATTCTCAGGCCAGGCTCTTGTGAGTAATGGTGGAGATGTCCAGTCTCCTCCACCGCAATGGATGAAGATGAGGCCACCACGCCATTGGTCTCTCTCGTTCTTTCTCTCTAGGATTGTGAAGTGTGTTGGAGGCTCTCGCACTCTGAGCCTCCACCAGGGAGGAGCCTTTCTTACAGAACGTGGTGCAGGCAGCAAGCAAGCGTCCTATGCCAACCATCTCATCTCAGACGCACAAGACTCACCATCCTCCACCTGACATCAAGCCCTTCCAAAGGTGACCATCATTAAAGACAACTCGTGGGGATTTTGTCTGACTATAGATAAAAGTTTGTGTCAAAGTTCTGAATTTCTGATGGTTATATTTTTAAGTATCTGTAGATATGGCACTGGGGGCCAGAGGCACCATCCCATATCCCTCTGATTTCACCGTGCCATGGCCTCCTCTGCTTTCAAAGAAGTCTGACCAGGTACTTTCCCCACTCCTTGTTCACCTCCGTAGCATGTTAGTTCCTTGCAATAGTGAGCTAAGAGGGAAGGAGAGGAGGCAGGCAGGTGTGCAAGGCAGCCCTGCCCCAAAACTGTCTAAGACAGTCTCAATTTCCATTCCCAAAGGATGTTAGAAACCACTGAAGTAATGTGGCAATAATAATAATAATAATAATAATAATAATAATATCTTAGTACTGGCTATATTCCTTAGACTGTCTTTGCAAAGAGGATTAGCAAAATACCATATTCTTTGTTAGCTCGTATGCCCTGCATTTTTGCATTTAAGAAATATATGGTTCATTTAGATAGGCAGAGAGTGGGAGACCCACAGATGGTTGTGGCGTATCTTGTGCTTTAGAGGTTATGAAACTAGGAAGAATTTAGGAGAGCAGGTGAGGGCAATGAATGGCTTTTGTTTGCAGTTTGACAACCCAGTGATGGCTGGAGAACACTCTGGAGGCTCAAAGAGCCATCTGTCATGTGAACTCAACAGCAAGCTAACCCCACTTGATGGGATGGGGCTGGAGGCAACTGGGGGCTGTGTGGAGCGTCTCTTGAGAGGTTAGGACCTCCTTCTTTCCACTGGGCTTCCCCACATTTATCTCACACCACTCACCAAACTGGAATTTGACCTGTGCAGCCCTAATTCCTTTTCCAGGTGACTCTTCTGAGATGTGGCTTCCCACACAGCATTTCCCAAACCAGGCACACTGTGCTAGGACTGGAACAGAGAAGTTCCAGGAATGAAATCAAATCATAGCCACTTAATAAAGTCGCTGGTGGGTTGCACTGAATCACTTATGATCAGCCTGACCCCTTCATTTTATTAGTGTCCAAATCAGGAGGCGACAGAATAGAGACAGAGATTTGGAAGTTGGAACTTCTGTTTGGAAGTTGGGAGGGTTGACCCTGGTTCCCAGAGTAAGTTAGTGACAGAACTGAGCCTGGAACCCAGATTTTCTTCTTGTCCTTTCCTAAGGCAGGGCCCAGTCTACAGCATCCTAAAAGCAGAGCCACAGGGAAAAGAGAGAATTCTTGTTCAAACACATATTCCCCAGAAGTTTCTGTGAAAAAATGCCAGGAATGGGACTTTTTATGAGCTATTTCTTCAGGAGGAGCTCTAAACTTTCAAGCTAAAGGCAAGTTTTCTCAGCCCAAAGGTTAAGGAGCAGTTGAAGAAGGCAAACAGGTCCATGCGCTACATTGGGCCTCAACCCTGTATTCCTACTCAATGCACTGGAGTCCGGCCGTGGGACAGAGAACGTTTTCAGGGAGTCTTTGTTTCCTTTGCTGCGTTTCTGTGTGTACCAGGAGACAGGAGTGAGGGTGGGGTTCTAGCTGGAAGAAAAGTAAGGCATGTAGGTGTCAGTTAATCTGACAGAAGTCTGTCAGTTATCTCCTGTGACTGAACTGAAGAGATGTTTAATAGATAAAAATGATAGGCATGGTAGCCAAATGAGTTGAGGAAAGGGTGAAGTACAGTATAAGCCTCAGAATAGGCACTGAGCTGTCTTGCCTGGAGCCTTGAATCATGCATATGAAATAACAAAATGAACAAATAAAATCTCATGTGATTAAGGGATCTATTGTGTGCTACAGACTCTGCAAGTTGTAGTTTTCAGATGAAGGATATAATAATGAAGATTACAGTCTGAATAGGGAAGGTCTTCCTTATTTTGGAAAGAAAACAAGAGGAAGCACCTAATTTCTACTCTCCATCCCCCAACCTCACACCTGAAAAGTAGATGCTTCATAGTGCAGAAGCCTGGCAGACACTGCCTTAGCCAAGTGATCAAAGTTAGTGTAGAATCATTGTCGTACCTCCCAATACAAAGTGATGGGGGTGGGGCAGGTGCCTCTGTAGCATTATTTCCCCAGCCAAGCCATGAGAAAAACTTAGATTAGAAGATATTCTGCAGGCTATTTGGTCAGTACTCCTCAAGAATGTCAAGGTCGTGGAAACAAAGGAAGACTGACCAGAGGATATTAGTGATACTGATCACAAAATGCAATGCGGAACCTGGATTGGCTCTTGGGACTGAAACGTGGCATTAGTGGAAGAGCTAGTGAAGTTCAAATAAATTCTGGAAGTTAGTTAATAGTGATGTACCAATGTTGATTTTTGAGTTTTAATAAATGTACTGTGGTAATGTCAGATGTTAACAATGTGGGGAAGTTGACTGTTTTTGCAACTTCTCTGTAAATCTAAAATTATCCCAAAACAAGAGGATAATTAAAAATAACACAACACACCAATTAATCAATAATCTCCTTTGGCCCTGTCTCTCTCCTTTCATGCTGAGCCTCCTGAAATACAACATTTACTACCCACGTGTACTGTCTCTTCTGATTTATTCCCAGCCCACTTCTTTCTAGTTTCTACTCTGCAGGACTGAACTGTCTGTGGTGTAGTTGACTTAGTTGACCACTCTCTCCCCAAAGCTCCATTCTTTGGTTAGTGAGACCCAGGAACTCATGGCTGACTCTCCCCTCTGCCTACCCTGCACCTGCTCCCAGGGTGGTCTTGTGTTCCCTGCGTTCTCAGTTTCCACACACTGTACACCAACATCTCTCCTTTCCTGCAAATTCTCCTGCCTACTCGGAACTCCATTTGAGTTTCCAAAGGGTGTTCCCTCACAATATCCCCAAACTACCATATTTTTCAGACTATAAAATGCACTGGACCATAAGACGCACCTAGGTTTAGAGGAGGAAAATAGTAAAAAAAAAATTGAAGCAAAAAATGTGGTAAGATATTTAATAATCTAAATAACATAATATTTCACCAATGCAAGCCAGGTAAACTATATTCAGACTAGAAGACACCCCCATTTTCCTTCCAAATTTGCCGGGGGGGATGTGCATCTTATAGTCTGAAAAATATGGTAAATTCCTTTCTCTCATTCCCCTTCACTGAAAAGCTCCCTCTATTCCCTGTGTTGGTGAATGGCACTGTCATTCACACAGTTGTTCAAGCCAGAAACTTGAGTGTGTATTCAAGTCTTTCCTTCCCTCAGTCCCCGTGACCACTCGAAAGAGCTCTCAACTGTCCTGTCCTCTCGGCTCCATTCTGTTGCCCTTGTTCAGGCTTCCTTCCCTTCTCACCTGCCCAACTACAGTCCCTTAAATGCATTCTCTCCCTCTGTTTCTGCATCTCTTCAATCCAGGCTCCACATTTCTGACAAGCTAATTTCTAAAAACAAAGTCTAAACATGTGACCCCCCTTCTCAAAACTTTCAATGACTTCCTATCACTTTGAAATAATATCCAAACTTCTTTTACATGGCACTCAAGGGCTTTCATCATGGGAAGCTTCGGTGTCACATTTTTCTGCTCCTCCGCCTGTTCTCTAGCTCCTTGTAATTCTCTAAGCCTCAGACACATCACGCCTCTTCCTCTCTTTTGATGTTTGTGGACCTGGACTGTTCTTTGCTCTGGCCCAGCGTGGCCCAGTACGTGGGTTAAGACTAAAAGTCTTCCTGCCTCATCCTCTGGTAAATGGAGAAACAGAGAGGCACAGGAGCAGGCTCAGTCTTAACTGGCGAGCCGTGGTCTTTCTCATCGAGGGCCTGGAGCTGGTGGGTTTTTTTCATTGTTGGTTTGTTTGTTTGGTGTTGACTTTCCAGAGAAGTAAGAGGGGTTGGAGCATATGGTCTGGTGGTTACCAGACTTTTTTATAAAGGGAGGAAGGAAACTCTGAGGAGCAATAAGTGGGTCCTTTATAAGTTGAGACACGTGAGATTCAGGGAAAAAAAATAAAAGCAAAACCCTTTGGAAAATGGCAGACTAGTCCCAAAATTTAAAGCATTAATTTATAAGGATAATCCCCAAAGAGAAACATACACTTTGGCAAGTGATCCCCAAATTGGAACGGCTGATGGATGGCCAGGGAGTGACCGCTGAGATGAGGTATGATGCTGTCCGTGGAGAAGAGGGGCAGACATTGGTGAATTATGGGCTCTAATTCCACCTGGGACTGTGAGTAAATAACAAAGTGCCAGAGAGAGGCTCCAGATGGTTTGTGTAGTGAGTGTGACCAGAACGCCACTGAGGAATCAGAGCCTGGTAATTCAAACCGGGCCTGCCTTTTTATGTTGTAGCAATTCACAAACTTGCCAGAGTGTCTATTGGGTGTGCTGGTGGCCCCTTTACATAAACAGACTTCCTTGGAAACAGCCGATACCAAATTTGGAGGCCATGTCACATCCTGGCTAAAGCACACTGCTTCCTGGAAGGTGATATTGATAAGTTTAGGGAAACCTCAGGCTCAGACCAATAACCCTATATGCATATCAGCCCAAGCTATCTATTGCAAAGTGAATGTTCTAGGCTAGAGGAGGCAGAATCCGAGTAAGCAAGAGAAGTAACAATTCCTTTTAACTTACATCTTCATACCTCGTTTTATACCCTGTCTCCTGGGTCCACCTTGATTAGACACTAACGAGGGCTTGTTTTCACAGAACTGTGTGAGAAATGTGGAGGGCCTCCTGAGGCCAGCTCCATCCATGGGGTGCAGGTGCAGCTGTCCAGCTGAAAACGTACGTGAGCTTTTCCCACAGCTCCTGTCTGTGTGTCCTGAGGGCTCAGGCACCTGGAGCAAGCAGGGTGGGGTGGGACCTGCTGCTGCTCCACCGGCACCTGGAGCAGAGGAAGCCTGCAGGGCAGTGTTTAACAGCCTGAAGGAGGAAATGGAACAGGAGGGAGGGAATTCAAGCAGCAGACTGCCACCTGGGGACTGCCGGGCACGAGGAACTGCTTAAAGACGAACTCCCAGGCTGACATCGTTCACGCTTAGACTTGCATGTGTCTGGGAACACAGCGTAAATTCTTTGTTTGTTTGTGGTTGTTTTATAAAATTTTTTCAATTAAGTTGGCATTCGATATTATACTTATTTCAGATGGTCAGTGTAGTGGTTAGACATTTATATAACTTACAAAGTGATTCCCCTCCCATAAGTCTAGTACCCACCTGGCACCATACATAATTGTAACGAAGTTATTGGCTATATCGCTTATGTCATGATGTAAAGTACAGCGTGAATTCTTTAAGTTCAGGAAATGCAGTTATTTGATTTATTTCATCATTCACAAACCACTTTCGAGTATCTGTTACCTGGAGGATCAAAAAAAAAAAAAAAAGAAAAAGGAATAAGGCATATTTCCTACCCTTAAGAATTATTGAATGAACACAGTCACTGAACTCATTCTAATCACTGGGTGATGAGTAAGGGACTCAGAAGAAAGTTACTGTCCCCAAAAAGGTGCTCACAATCTAGCCCGAGAGGCAAATTGAGAAAATGTGTCTTGATAGAGGCCGTTTTAAGAACTCAGTGGATCTTCCAAGGAGGGACGTTTGATATTTGGTTGGAGGGTCCTAGAAGGGTTTCCTGGAGGAGGAGATGTTTCTGCCGAGACTTGGGAGGAGGTTTTCTGAGTACAGGGAAATGCATGTTCAACCGTTCGGAGGTGAGAGACAACCTGGTCTATATGTGGCTCTGTGTGGCTGAAGCAGAAATGGGGGGGAGGGGTAGGAGAAGCTGGTGGGGCCACCTGAAGGCACGGGACTTGATGCTGAAGATTACAAGGAACCCTGGACAACTCCTTGTAAGGTCAGGGTATGTTCAGAGATGTGTTTTACATTTCTGGTCAGTTAAGTGGAGGATGGATGAGGCAGGTGAGACCAGAAAACCAGGGGACCAGAGAATGAAGAAAATGTTTCCTTAGCTTGTATTCTAGACTTTTCATCTCTAGCAATTTCACAGAGACCAGAATACATAATGTTAACTTCCAACAGCTGCTGTGAGTGGCTTAAAAGTCAAACGGCTTGTCCATCCTCAAAGATTCCCGAGGCTGCTTTCGGCTGAATCGGAGGCCCATCTGCTCCCTTGGCTCAGAGTAACCCTCCCACATTGGCCTACAGGCAATGTGTGGCCTGTTCCGTACGTTCTGGAATGGAGATCCCAGGACTTATGGGTCACCAAGGGTCTCTCCATGCCAGGGAGGCAGGGGACTTG